>WURT03108394.1:0-30427 GCA_009936505.3 Holothuria glaberrima
CAACTGGAAAAAAGGCCGTGGCCGGCTCGACTTGAACCAATTGGTTGGAAACTGGGCCGTTAAACCTCATCTGACTATCTATCCACCATCTCAACTGACATTTTGAATGAAAAAGATCAAATTGTGATCTGAATTGTTGTGTTGGTATGTCAGGATACTTAAACGTAATGGCTCGAAAGTAATTGACAGAGAGGGGTATAAATGTACTGTAAACAGCAAAGTATAAAATGATTTATACTGATTGGGACAGTGGGTTATAAAGATTACCGTACCCAAATTGTTCAAAGTAATCCCATAAGGTCAAAACATTGCCAGGATACAGTCAAGGTGAACCGTTCTTCTTAGATTTCTTTGATCTTTTTTAAATTATTTTATAATTATATTTACATCACCTAAAATTGTCTTGGAATTTACGTATTGATGAGTAAATAATTTGGAAAGAAACTTGACAACGTTGACTGAGTTAAAGGGTTTAATAGGGAGCAAAAAATGCACAGAAGATTACTGAGTTATTGAAGCTTTATCACATCATGTTGGCTAAAGCGCGGGTCACACTACAGTGATTTCGGATCGGATTACGCTCCGATTTTTATTTACACAGAATGGCAAATTTTTGGTTCCCTCTGACCATAGATGGAGAAGATCCTAACTAAAACTAAAAAAATCGGACCGTTATCCGATCCGAAATCGCTGTAGTGTGACCAGCGCTTTAAGGTGCGTTACACCAAAACCTAAATCCGCTGCGTTTTGCAAACGGGACGCAAACATTTTTTTCCCAGAGCAAACAGGGGCAATTTTTTGTCAATGGAAATCTAGAAAATCGCCCTTTTGTTTTGAGATGGCAAATTTCGCGTCGTGCCCGCAAAACGCAGCAGATTTTGATTTTGGTGTAAACGCACCTTAAGACTTGCTGCAAGTCGCCGTTTCTTTGAATCGGCAAGCCGTTTGAGCAGAAAATAAATAGGTTTATTTTAAAAACAGGCAAAGATTGTACGGTATGATACTATTTACTATAACTTTTGTGCAAGTTATAACTTTATCATTATTTTCTACTAAAAGCTGGAGACAACTTGCCTCTCTTAATTTGTTTTCCATTTTACAACAAATCGGTTTTCAATACTGTAAAACCCAGTTTGTTGGGAAAACTTAATAGAATTCAGGTAACTTGCTGCGTGAAGCTTTGTAAGTTCAGTCAACTGAGTTTCTATGATTATGCATCTCATTGTAAGGAGAAGCTCATTTCACTAAACTTAAAAAGGTTTAAGCGGCAAGTTACCTCAATTCTATTAAGTTTTCCAAACAAACTTGGTTTTACAGTGAATTATTTCAATTCAAGTTATCTATAGCTTTTCCTCCTTGTTACTCTCAAGTTTCTATTAAGTGAGACATAGCTGTAGTTATTGTCCTTTCGTTTAGCAATTCGCATAAAAAAGTGTTTGACATGGAAACAGTTCGGTATATTTTAATGAAAGAAAAATATTACCTAACAACCTCATTGGAAATTATCTGGTCGCCCAAGTAAATTGGACAGTTATCTCAACAGTAAGTCATTTTCCATCCTTTTCTTTACTACCGCAAAATTTTTTTATGAGTGATGTTTCTGTAATCTTTTCAAGGACTGCGCTTCCCTATACGAGGGCGTTACCTTATGGTAACTCACCTCTAATTATTCCTTCATTGACTTTTATTGACTTACACTTTAGTTTTGGTCCGTTTCGTGGCCTCTAGACCCTTTAATTTCATCAGGGGGTACAAGCTACCCCTCATATAAAAGCCCATGAGTAGGCCTTCCACAATGATTTCATATTTGTGTACCATGGAGGTACAGACTCTGAGCTATGAGAGCTGGTTTAATACGGTGGTGGTTCCAGCTGATACACTTCATTCGAAATGCCATTTTGCATCGCCGAGGTATTTAAATCAAAAATTGCCTGAAATATCCTCAATTTTCTTTATTTTTGCACGGTGCGTACTTCAATCTCTTTCCTACTACACTTATCATAAATTGAACAAATCACTTCAGCAAGAAGGTCTATACTTTTCCGAAAAGTTTTTTTAGGGTGTTAAATTTTTAGGGGATTACCTTCTTGCTGACGTACAGCTTCTTGTATAAAAAGTAGACAATGGACCCGTTAACTTGTTCCACAAGTCAGAGGGTGAAAAACAAGCTCAGTTGGGCCTAAAAGTCATTTTTTCCTCCGGCATATTTTAATTTTAAGGAAAGAATAAAGTTTGCAAGCTATTTACCGCTGTTTCGTTGTGGATTCTTTGATGGATGCAGCCTTGTACACTCTAAAAACAAAAGAGTGAAATTCACTCCAAAAAGGTGTGAATTAAGGGACTACTCCTAAGGAAGAGTGAATTTCACCCGGAGTGGAGTGAAAGCTCACTCCAAATAGAGCGATATTTCATTCCATGTGTATGAAGTGTCACTCTATTTGGAGTGAATTTTCACTCCACTCCGGGTGAAATGCACTCTTCCTTAGGAGTGATCCCCTAATTCACTCTTTGTGGAGTAAATTTCACTCTTCTGTTTTTAGAGTGTAAAAAAGGAAAAGGAACAATGTACAGATACCGTGTACTTAACAAGGAATGAGATGCTTAATCAACTTAAGGATGCCTCAGAAGTTCCACACATGTCTGTTAAGCGCTACGGTACTTCCCGGCCGTCTTCCAGCACGTTTATTGGTATACACACTCAACGTTTAGTTCAGGGGCGTTTCCAGGAATTTTCAATAGAGGGGCGCAAGGTTTAAATGATCGTTATCCTAGGAGGGGTCTAAGAGGAGTGGGTCTACCCATCCTCTTCGGAAAATTTTTGCTCTTGGAAGAGGCCTGAGATGCAAAATGATGCTATATTTGACTCATTTTGAAGCATTTTCTCTCTTTGTCTCAACTTTTTTCACGCATGACGGCCACTAAGGGGTGGGGGGGGGGGGCTCTTGCGCCCCCTTGGATCCGCTACCGGTTTAGTTCAAATGGGGACTCTAAATTGTTAGAAAGCCAGCTAAGTAAGCTTGTTGCAAACCTGTTTACCTTAAGTAATCTGTGGACTGTATAGGTGACCTGTTAACTTGTAGAAATCTACAATAAATATGTCAGTTTCTTTCGCAGATACTTTATCCAGCATATTTTGAATTGAAACCTCTGCAATACACGCCTTGACAATTACATAGGGACGTCGTTAGCATAGTCAGGGTATGGTCAGGGAGCTGTCTGGTATGGAATAGGTGGAAAAGTGGTGAGGATTAAGCGTTTAGTGTGTAATTGTTGGTTTCGTTCCGGTGATTAAATTTCTTGAGAGAAACAAAAGTTGTAATGGTAACTTGGTCATAAGGTGTTGAGGGAGCCTGACGGAACTATTCCGGGACAAAGGTATGTTACTTCCTTGAAAACATGTTCTGATGACCAAATCTGATGTTTTCAAAAAAGCAGGAAAATTTTCTGTGCCAGGCAGTGAAAACCCCATCTCAGTAGCATCTTGCATTTGGAAGATATACATTTTTGAATAAATGCTACATTTTCAACGTCCGCCGTGCATGATGAGAAATCTGTGATGGCATTTGAGCAAAATGATTAGATGTAGCTTTTGTATTTCTTCATAATGTTGATTATTTCATAATTTTATTTGCTGAACCATAAGTATGGGACAGTTTTACACTATCTACACGGAAAAGCATCTAAACATTCCAACGGTATCAAATTTCAAGGATAAACAAGGTATCTAATTATAAAGAATAACAAAAGGAATCTGAGGCAATTTGCCCACTTGGGATCATGCTGTGTGACCTTGAGGAAACCTGGAGGCAATTCTTCTTAAAAGTAACCAATCTTTATGTAGGGATATCTTAAGTGAGGAAACAAGTTTTTGTATGGGGTTTGGATGACATGTGATGGAAATATTTTATCTTTCATATAAGACCCCTACAAAATGCCACTAGACAATGCCTTCTAAACATTTGGGTTAAGGAAGTAACTAGGGTCGGAGTGAGGCAAGTTGGGGGGAATGCCCTCATGTTTCATTGAAGCCGCCACCGAGCATCAGAAATAGGAATGAAAAGTTGAGTTGGTTCAAAATACGGTAAACCAACAGTGACGGCACTATTCGCTTTGGCATTTTAAAACTTGAAATATTTACAAACTTGTTGACTTTTTACTGTTTGATACATTTTCAGCTTTTATAGGCCCCTGATACTGGATACTTTCAGCGAGCCTCTGATCTTTTAGAAACTTAACAACTTTGCCATAACAGCACTCATGAAAACAGTGTGAATATAACCCTTTACGGTCCTCTGCTAATAACCCAGTCTGACGACTCATGTTAACAACAACTCGAAATTGCCAACACTGAAGAATAACTTTGTATATCAAATACAGACGAAAGAGTTAATACTGTTGAATTATTGTGTCCAAGTCAATCGAGCCAGGTCCATAGCCAGACAAGGTACTGAAGGGGGCGAATGGCTTCCAGGAGGCGAAAAATCTTTCAGAGTGGGTCAAATGTGTAAAAATTGTATGAAGTCAATGGCAACTTGAAACTTTCTGGGGGCGAAAAAATTTTCAGGGGGCTTCGCCGTCCCCCCCCCCTTACTACGGGCCTGAATCGAGCTTTATCACGAGTAGAAATTTTAAAAATCTTCTCCCTACTAGTATAAATCATAAATTCTGTTACAATTAGCCATCTTCTACAAATATCACTTTCATTTCTCCCTTCAAATATTAATACAAGTGATCTGATTATGTGACATTACTCCTTCAAATTCACCTTAGAAATATGTGAGCCGTTGTACATAGATCAGTCTGCCTAAGTCCAATGAAATATAGGCCTAAGTGTAAATTAAAACAGAGTATTTTTCAGATTTCTTTTGATCAACCGGGACACGAACCGGAATCTGTCATATATTCGACAAGTTTAGGCATACAAACTGAGCCCAAATGGTTCATTTTAACCAAATCTAGTCTACAATTTGACAAGATACCTGCTTTCCCCGATTGACTAGAGTGCTTTTAGAATGCACAATTTAGCCAGCGTGATAGCACTTAAAGCATGTATGTGATTTGATAAAATTCTTAGCGAGAAAACGAAAATCCATTTCATTTTAACGGATAGTTCCAAAAGTTGCTAACTACTTCAATATCTCCAGGCAAACTGAATACAAATTATTTCTCTTTTTCATTTACTTAAAGGAGACTGTACTCACCAAGCTATCGACAATTGAACTCATGCCTTCAATTTTGGCTCTTGATGCTGTTTTATTGTATTTTGTTTAATGTATATTAAACAAATAGTAAGGATCTTTTTGTACCGACAAAGTAAATCGGTTAGAAATTAGGTCAGATCGAGGGAAAAGCCTTCAAAGGCTACTATTAACATATAATTCTTTGAAGTTGACTTTCAAACCGACTTGGTAAACGTAGAATTTGGTCGTCGTTTACAAAAGTTACGTTACTTAATCGTCACATCACATTTTACTGGAAAGGGATCTTTTGTTACAATATGGCATGAAATTTTAAATTTATTTTTGTGAAACTTCTGTGATTTCAATTTTTATTCATGATATGTGCGTAAACTTAGCATTAATAAGTACTGGCAAGGGGGGGGTAGATGAGGGGGCATTTGCCCCACCCCCCCCCCTTTGAGGACTTTGCCCTTCCTGTGCAAAGGTATACAGTGTACAGCAGAAGAAATGCGCACAGGTTATACCCCCTCCCTTCCCAAACAAATCCTGAATGCAACCTGCTTGCCCCTATCCCCAGTTCTGAAATTCCGTTAGCTCCCCTGACTGTCAACAATTCATGAAAATGCTCTAATTTAGAACACTCCAGTGTTAGGGAATTATGTTGTCTCCGTAGCTTTCCGTATAGATTTGTTAGATGAATTTTTACGCCTCATTTTCTAACCAATTGGTTAAAGTTGGGCCGGCCACGGCTTTTTTTCCAGTTGCGGCTCACTGGCTTGTTTGCCCTACTCCATTGCTTATGCTGAGCACCAAGCACAATGTCAGTAGGTTCCACTTCTATAGTGTTAGGTATGACCCGGCCAGGATTCGAACCCCTATCTTCCGGCTGGAAGTTTGAAGCTGTAACCACTTGAACATGCAGTCGGTTTAGCTTTCCGTATAGGTGCACTTGGTTAAACTTGACATAAGATAAAAAACCAAAGAAATGTCCAAGGGCTACACTGTAAAAACATTAATTGGGTCAACTTGACCCAAAATTGAGTCAGGAGGGAACTGACGAAAATTATTGGGTCAAATAATAACCCAAATGGGGTTAAAATTTGACCCAAAATATTGGTTCAGTTCCTTCATGACCCGAGTGTTTTTAGAGTGTAGTTAAAAATTCCATTTTGATTGATCCAGTTGCAAAAAAGTTTTTCTTTTCGGTTTAACTCATTCGAAATGGGAGATACCTCCAGGTAGTGATTTCTTGCTTTATGTAGCGTAACCACTCGGTACGGATTGAAAGGTTTGCGGCAAGGCGTTCAGTCAACAATAGCTTACCAAGAGAGATTTCCACGTACCGGAGAGAGTGGTTTATCTAACGAAGCAGAAAAATGCACACAAAACGAAATCAGTCGGTCGAAAACGAATCATTATATGATGGCAATTTTGCCTCGAGAGGTAAGCTTTTGCTCAATAGATCATTCCTCTTTATCGGAATCTGTATGAAATCGGGATGATATGGTTATTCAGAAAAAAGTAGGAAGCGTCATATACGAGTTTAGCGTACCTTATGACTTTCAGGTTAGGTAAGTTTCTCACAAAATCAAACGGTTTTAAAAGAGAGATGCGATAATGTAAGAAAAAATGCCAGAGTTACCCTCCCGTCTTGACATTTATATGATGTGTCATAGGTTATTTCAAATAAGTCGTTCCCAGTTTATATTATCCTTATAATTTCAATTTTTCCTAAGTCTGACCAACCTTGATGAATCTCACTTGGTGACCCAATTCGTATACAATTGATGCTTTGACATAACCCAGCCCCGTAGACCTAGCGTTGACACGTGTTCATAATTAGGTAAAAATTAGAATTACCAATTACTGTAAAAGGTACGCTTTTAAAAATGTATATTAATTGTTTCTCAAAAGCATTTTAGTTGTTCTCTACAATTTTATCCCAGTCTGTAATACTCGGCCATCCACCGGCGGCCATTGACGGCTCACGATAGGCCATAAACACGCAGGAGCCTTTAAGGTTCGACGGAGGGCCATCAGAGGTCCGCTGGCTGAACAGAGACTTGCATGATGGGTAAAAGTGTTCATCCAATCAGCGATGCTGCCATCAGCGGACCGCTGATGAACCACCGGACATATCTCCGACTGACCGCAGAAGTGGCCAACAGCGGTCCGTCGTCGAGCCGGTCAAATTTTGCTGACTGGGATCTTTGAAATGGTACAAAAATAAGCCCTAAATTTTGGTGGTCAAGAATTGGAACAATTCGGAGGTACCGCCTACTGCCAAATTACTTTACGAGGTTTTAATAGTTTCTCCGCCGGTGATCTCAGATGAACTATGACCCCCAACAAAACCAATAGAATCTCTGGCTCTTAAAATGATAAATCTATTTACCATCATGAAAAGTATCCATCATCCCTGTCTTGATATATCGTGTTTTTTCAAGGTTTTTGGTTTTTTTTGCCTCTGATGACCTAAAATTACCTCTGAACTCCACTGACAAGACAAGCATAAAAAGTGTCCATCACTGCTATCTTGAGATATCGTGTTTACAAGCAATTTTCACGAGTTTCGTATTTTTACCTTCAGTGACCACAAATAACATTTGGCATCTACTAAAAACATTTGGGTTTTGTTTTGTCTATAGCATCCATATATTATTTTATATGAAAAGTATTCATGCTTCCTACCTAAAGATATTGTGTTTACAACTTTTTTCGATTTATGACCTCTGGCGCCCTCACATGACCTTTGACGTCCACCAAAAAGTAGGAATCTTTCTCTCAACATGGCAAATCCAAATGTCACGTGTTAAAAGTATCCATAACTGTTATCTTGAGGTATTGTGTTTACAGGTCAAGCGGCACAAACACACTCACACACAATCCCTCAACGACTTGATTGCATAGACTTCTTTCGCCTTCTTCTAGGAATTAAGAATGGCGCTCCTTCAGACATTTCTATCATGTACAAATAACGAACACACGCCAACAGACTTATAAGATTATCCACAAATTCTGTGAGATATTTCTGATCCCAAAACTTGAAAAGATACTAGCGCCCTCAAATTTAAAGCGATAGCACGGGCGGTCAAATGAGAGTGAATGTGACAAATTTTTCAGTTTTTTTATTCATTTGTTTGTTTCTCCAGTACATCTACAATGTAACAACTCTTACAATCTTTAAAGTACATACCATTTATCATATTATAGTCAACGGAGGTGTAGTAGAAACAATGTTAGGCTTAGCATAAAAGACAAAATACACAGCGACCTCGGAAGGATATAATCCACACGGTGCGACAAAGAACCAGGCCTAGTTAGAACAACTCCAAAATGATTAACTTTGTGATTATTTTATCTTTTCTCAGTTCGGGCATTGCACAGAAAAGCATAAACAAGTTTAATTATTTAGGGAAATGATCAGTAGGGAATAAGATTTTTCTCATACATATTTAGGAGTCTGGGTAGTAAAATTGACTCGGAACCGGGTGACAGATCATCGGGCCCGGGCGGGTACACGGGTAACCCGTGCAAACCCTACGTATTAAAATAAGACACAAACACTTAGTTGTAGTTTCCAATAGCTTATAATGTAGTGTGTATTTTGCGCATTTCTCAAATATCGGTATCCGATCGGTATTGGCTCATGTTGAGACGAGAAATATCGGTATCGTTAATCCGGCTACTTGGCATATCGGTACAACATATTTTGCAGTTCTTCAATATGAGCCGGCGGCTTATTTGCGTTACGATAAGGCACGTGAAGTAGGAGAAATCTCTAGACTATGAGCAAGATGAACGTTTCTATAAGAGACTATTGACAAAATCTTTTAAATAACGTTGGCTTGAACTGTTCAGCTTATCTCGGCATAGACGATGACGTCACCGTGGCAATCTAGTGAGACGCTCGATCGTTACAAGGATGTCACATTGGTCAGGGGACCAACTATGGTGTTTGCTATTAAAAGGCTTTAATTACAAACATTCAAAGTTACTAACAAGACGATTGAATTTTAATTCATTGGCTCTTGCGAAAGCTTAATAGTTTCAAAGGGAACATATCTGCTCTGCAAAAGTTTTTGAAACCATGTATATTTATCGACAACAAAGTCTTTACAAAGGTTAATGGTACATAACACTGTAGTGGACGGAAGGAGTTTAGATCTGAAGCACGCATTGTGTTGGCGGGAGATTCTGTCACTGATGACTCGATGAAATATATACCAGATACAGATATTGAGCACATCTCTATGGAACCATGGTCACAGGTTTACTGAACCCCAATAGTTAAGACATTGAATTTGTCATGTAGAACTGTTGGCGGAGGAGTTATGTTTACAAAGTGGTGCGCTATCACAGATCACGGACCCAAAGTCGATACGAACAAGTTACGTGATGACCCAGTCTACCAACTGAAAGCATGTCAAAACTGGTGATATATCGTGCATGGTGTTATTTTTTTTAATTAACTGTCTTAGATCATTGGATAACTCAATTTCCAGGAAGTGGTAGTTTGATCAGCTTGATCAAATATTGAAAAACCACAATTGATAGTTAATTTAATGTCATGTAGAATAAATGTTGCAATTTCAGGTTAGCAAGCAATAGCAAAATGGTCCATACAAAATTTTCAATGTCTTTTTAAGAATGAACACGTAGAAAAGGCTTTACCGTGAACTTGTGAAGTGACACCCGGAGAAACACGCAGAATGAGTGTTCCCCCCTCTGGAGATAAACTAGTCGATGCTAATTCAATGATGATAAAAACCAGCTACGTTCGACTCGCCATGATATCGGGACTAGTAGCGGAATATAATGTGTTGCCAATATCAATCTTCTATAGCACAAAGGCCTAGGTATTCATTGAAACTGCATTGATCCATGCAGAATACTGTTCAACGTAATAAATTTGTAATGGATGTAATATGCTTTGAAGCAGTGAAACATAGATACTAAGCTGAGATACTAAGCTGACAGATTACATTGAATTAGGTCTCGTGAAATGAAAATGATATAGTTGGATATTTGATGTTAAAAGCATTAAAAACTTAGGAAGTAGCCATAATTCCCGTCAAAATCCATCAAATATTGACCCTTCATGGAGTAAGTTTTATTTTACACTTATGTTTTGAATTCACATAAATATGCAAATTTGTGACGTCGAAAGAGGGACTTACCAAATAAGGCTAATACTTTCCGTCTTACCGAGTCCATTTC
Organism: Holothuria glaberrima; assembly: GCA_009936505.3. NCBI lineage: Eukaryota > Metazoa > Echinodermata > Holothuroidea > Aspidochirotida > Holothuriidae > Holothuria > Holothuria glaberrima. The sequence goes on from WURT03108394.1 coordinate 10,401, forward strand.
AAGGACACTTGAAGCAATGGTATCCCCGGGGGATCTATTTGGAAGAAAAATCTATCCCTTGAAAATAATAATATCACTGACCAAACTTGTGTGAGAGTAAGTGATAATTTACATAGGGTTAAGGAAAAAATACTAACACTGCAACGCTCATTATCATTTTGTATGGGCAAATTGAAATTTTAAATCGGTATATCTTGAGAATGGTAAGACATTTTGGAATTATATTTCAGCAGATTTCTCCTTGAGGGATTTTACTCTTTAACTACCGAGTAAACCCATCTCGTATTGGTTGCATGTCACTATAACTTTAAAATACGAAACGAGCTTTTTGCGAAGTGAGCGGTAAGTGTAAAGTGTAGGCTACATATAGTTCAAACGCAAAGTGAAAATGGATTTCTCTTGGGCAGAGCTAATGCTATTAAGATATGTTGCTATAGTACATATTGCTTAGGTACAGATGGTATTTGCAATGAGGTTCTTTAAAAGTCGTGACTTTATGCCTAATCTTGAATGTCAGAAGAACGTGTCAAATGATTGTATGTTACTGGTTATCTAATAAGGATTTCAGTCTTTAATATGTAAACTGACATCATAAGTCTGGTGATGGACGAGCAAACATGTTTCTTGCAACAGTTGTTCAGCCAATATGCGACAACGTGGGAGTGAAGAAATTATGTTCGTGGTTTGCACGGTGCTAGTGATTATAAAGATAGCCTGCTCTACCTAAGCAAACATACAGCACAACCTTATGAAATTCAAACTGGGCAACGAATAATTATGCAGTTGTCAGTTTGGTGTCAAGGCAGAATTAAACAAGATGCCAAATTAACATGTGAGGTAGAAAAAGAAAAAAAAAAACACTGTATGTCTCAAAACACATCTCCCAAATTTGCTAATGCTCTCACGAGGGAGCTGCCATTTTCCAAATGTCCTATCTTGTGAAGACTATATAGGCCTAAATGTCAGAAGCACACTTCATTTTATCGACACTTTGTTACCTTATAATTTACTTTTATATACATGACCTTGGTGGTATAACTTACCAGTTAATTAAAAAAGAAACATGATTTCAGAAGTAAACATTGGGAAGTGCACTTCTGAAATCTGACTCTGCCACGGATGCGGCTTGCCACTTGTGTGGGGGAAAATGTTGACAAAAGTACAGAAGAAACATGTTATCTCAGGAATGAACTCAGGATGTAAAGCATGATTAGACTTGCCACAAGTCGATTTTACGTGCAAAATGACAGCATTCCGCTGAACCATAGAATGGCAATAACTCGAAACTGCACAAGACTACATGAAGTTCGTTGCATGTTATTAAGAAATTCACTCTCTCTTGGTATGGATAAATCCGTAGAAAATGGCAAAACGCTTGACATTTGGGTGAATTTTACTCTCATTTAAAACAGAGTTCAGTTTTCCACGTTTACACCAGGCATGCATCTAATACAAAGTTTCCCCGAAATGTCGAAAAAATTACTTATTCCACTGAAAAGAGAGTGCAACATTGCTGTTGGTATGCAGTCTGAGTTGTTAGAACATATTTACAAATTTTGTGTTAATTTACATTTACAATGTTGTTCAGGAAATGAAAAAAATGCACGGAATAAAAAAATTGCAACATCTTCAACGTAAAACTGTTGAAAATAGTGTGCGAAATGCTAAAGGATGTTGAATATCACTCATAATTCAGGATAGACTGGACATTACTCAAAAATGTACTTCTGAACGAGGTTATGCCCCTTGAACTTCTGTGATGCCCCGCTTCGTTTACTGAAAAAACGTTTTACTCTTCGAGGCTTAACATTTTGTTTGAATTTGGCAAATGAATAATTACATAGTGAATACATTGTACGGAGAGAATACATCAGAATGTACTCTAAAATATTATATTTTATTAATACAAATTCACATGTTCTATTTAACTTGGCATTTGAACATTGTTCACTGTGCTATTCCATCTTGCAGGTTACAAAATTAGTGAAACTGCATGAATAGAAAAGGTATTATGCAAATGCGTCCTAAAGATTTATCTTCCGAGTTATTAAAGATTTAGTGGTCTCCGATTATTTAAAGGAAAAAAGGAAAAAAAAAAATAAGGAAAAAATAAACGTGCCAAGACTCTTGGTGTTCAATTAACACCAGGAACAATTAGTTTTTTGCACGTAATTTCATAACAACTTAATTACATGTTTTGTAGCTTCAAGAATATAAAAGACATCATTCAATGTTCAATGCTTCAAGCTTATTGCTGAGATTATCTCAAACTTCACAGTAAGGTTTGGTTCTCTTCATACAGTCAGACAGTTGAGAATGGAGTCATGCATGACAGACCCATGATGTAGATGTCTGACGGTCAATAGGTCAACAGAATGGTCAGGCAAGTTTGATGTCCTTTCGGGAACGTACCTCCTTTGGAAAGCAGAGTTCCTTCATTCGGAAGTTACGTTTGGTTTCACCCTTCGGCTCTTCGTCACACAGTCGAGGGGACTTTGGAATAAGTCTGTTTGATTTTCGCCCTCTGTCATCCAGCCGAGGAAATTTGTAGGTGAAAAGCCAATTTGAAAGTGACCTGTGTTATAATTTAGGGTAGGACAACATATCTACTTGATCATATTTTAAGAAGTATCCCGACCTCACTAAATGCAGAAACTTTCTGTTTTCCTTAAGTAATTTCAGATCTCAGATGTAAAGGTCTGAAGGTCAAGAGCAACGTTTGGTTGTTTCCCTTCGGCTTTTCACCAGAGAGTCCAGGGACTCTGGAGTAAAAGTAGACTACTCTCAGTTTGCTTCTTCACCTTTGGTTGGTTATGATAAATCTTAGAGTCCCTAGCTAGGGGACGTAGCTCCTTTGGAGAGCAGAACTGGTTCAGGAGTAAAGTTTGGTTTTAGCCTTTTGCCTCTTCGACTGAGAGTTGAAGGGACTTTGGAAAAAGTAAACTAAACTCAGAAAGATTCTCGTCCTTTTGGCTAAGATCATGTGTAGTATCTCTTTTTTCCAGGAGTCTAGACTGCTAGAGTAAAGCAACGCATGACAGACCCATTATGTAGAGGTCTGAATGTCACGAGGTTGGTGAAGTTAAGTCTTAGTGTCTCTTAAGTAGAATTATAGCTCCCATAGTAGATTCATAGTGACTGCCATTCCTGACAGACCTCACCTATTCAACTAAAGTGCTCAACTTTGATCAAGCCTTATGCATAGTTGAGTTCCTTTGATACATTTGTGACAGTTTTACTTCCAATCATGAATGAAATACTAACCATTGAGAGATACATTTTATCAGAATAGATGTCGCTGGTGCATGAAAGTGATTGATTTTGTGCATTTTTTATGGTTCCTTGCATTATAACGCAATCAAGCATCAGCTAAATTGTTAGATAAATGCACTTCAATACGCAAGAATAGAACAGGTGTGAAACAAAATTTATGTTGCAAGGAGAAGCCCCAGATAAGAACTTTCTTTTGTGCCTTTATTTGTGGAACCAAAGAAATAAACATTTTATGTAAACAATTTAGTCAAGAAACATTAGTTAGTAATACGAGACGTCACTATGAATCTAAATCACTAATCACATATCACTTACTAACTTGCTTGAACTTATTAATTTTTAATGTTTTAATTACAAACGAGAGTATTTTGAATAACTATTCTAGATCATTACTAAAACCTTAGGATGAGTCGTGACTTAATTAAAGGCATAAACTCGTCACCCGAAAGTATATCTTTAGTGTGGGGGTATCTAACTTCTCAGTTGACGACTGCTCTTTGATTGACACAGTAAAGTTTAAAAATTCAAAAGATGCAGAGTAGCTCACATTCCACACAGTGCAGAGCGAGGGTACTTGGACTACACAGTTTAGCCTTGAATTTCTCTCCAGGACATGGCCTTAAGCAATAAAAGGTTTGTGTGTGCACAAAGAGGAGCTTTAAACAGTTCTGGGAGGAGTTCCAAGTTGCATAGTTGGGAGAATTGGAACTGTCTAGGATGACGAAATCTACCCTTTAAATATATGAGACAAAGTAGCAGGTATAAATACGTCTATTTGATTTACCTGCCTACCTTCCGAATGTGACGTGTGTCCCAAACAATGAATTAAAATTTAACAATAAGGAAGAAATCTGTGCTAACTCTTTCAGCCCCTATGGCGTTTTGTTCATCTGAAAATCTAATATGCGAATTGGCCCATATTTTCCTGCCCAGTTTTGCTTCATATCCTAGCCTCGAGACCTAGCCTTCTTTAATCGCATCCACTATGGAGGAATTTGGGCTTCGTTGCAGTTAGTTCAAGGAATTATACCTAAGCTATATATCATAATTAAATATCAATGTAAGAAGATTTTGCCGGGATTCACGGTACTACCTGAATTGTAATATTGTTAAGTAAAATTTCTGTTTTACGAGGAATGTTTCAAAGGTGTTTACCGGTTGTTGTGGATTGTAACCGGTTGTGACATTGTCCTAAATAGTGTTGTACTGTACTGATATAACAAGGAGCTGATATTACCGATACAGATATTTCAGTTCTCAATATCGGCCGATATCGATCCGATATCGATATATGGGAAATAAGCACTCGGTAACTAACCTTAAGCAACGGGACACCACAATGAGTGTCGTTTCATCTTGTTGAGGAAAAATATTGGAACATGCATTCAAAAAAGTCAAACAGTGCCCCATTTTCATGACATATGGGAAGATTAATATCGGGTAGGTAATATCGGCATTTGAGGTAAATTTTACCGACACCGATAAAGGATGAAAATGAGGGTTATTCGCCGATACCGATAATCGTTCCAACACTAGTCCTAACCGATGAAGCATAAGAGTGGCTGAGTGAACTCTTTTCATTATGTCAAGTTGTTTTCTGTGCGTTTTTACACCAATGAATATGAACAAGCACTTCCTGAAGAAGCAGAATAGAACCTTTAAACCGTGTAGGAACATAAAAAGTGTGCAAAGAATTACATAAGGAAGAGAATAGACTGTTTAACCATGGAGCTACTACCTTGACCAAGTATATTAGCTCCTTGGTGTAAATAGCTTTTCTGATGATATGAAGTTCATATCTTTATTTTAACCTTTGAATATTTGAAGCATTTTCCTTGCAGATTTAAAAGGGTGTTTGAGCTGGAAAAATGGGTAGGGAAAGGAAACTACAATGTTAATAACAGAGGAGAACTGAGAGTTGAACCTCCGTTGTAGGGAAAACTATATCTGCGGCAGATTTTTTGGAAAAACTTGGGTATTTTTTTTTCGGGATTCCCAACCCCCAAAAATAAAATAAATAAAAACAAAAACAAAACTGCGAGTATATGACTTTTCAAAACCGTTTAACTATGTGAACGCAAGTGACAGCTATCATGTACACCGTGTTATAAAGTTTACCAAGGCCTTTTTTTCAGCAAAACTTTCGTAAATATAATCGGAGTCTCTCATTCTTTCAATCTTTGAAAACAATGCATTTGAAAAAAGAACAAATTACGTAAAATTAACCTGCTCCTTTCATTATGAAACCTTCTAAGCCACCCTAGGCGTATCCGTAATTTTTCTCAACTTTAGGTATAGCATTCAACGATCTATCACACTGAGTCTGCAGACAACTATTAATTATCTCCAACTCAGCTTTATGATTACTGTCGATGGCATTGTACTCACCCTGGTCACCACTGTCTAATATCAAAAGCCTTTCCATAAAGTACTTCAATTCGTCTTTCGAGGCTAACAAATAATGGCTTAAAGGACCAAGTTGGGCCCATCTCTTACATAACTAAGAGGAGAAAGCTGAAAGGGGGCCATAAGTTTAAATTACAAGATTACATAACATTACAATTGGAGATCGAACCTTATGATGCTCAACTCTAATCTCCATGGTACTTTACTATGATGAGATAAACAATGCTCTCACTTTAAAGGTTCTTACCGATATCGTTTCACTAAAAATATGTATATTGAAGTCATTTTACGCAAATTTTTCATAACTTTAAAACCATGAATTTTAGTTTGTAGAATGATAATTACCTTAAGTCGCTGGGTAATTTCATTTTGAAGAATTAAGGTTCCATCAGAGAGCAATTCAAGGCTTGTTTGTATCCAAGTTTTGAACATGAGAAGTTAGGCTTAACAGTTTTATATTTCTACTTCTGGAATGTCGTTTATGTTATTAAAACGTTAAAGGTACCTTTTACCTACTTTTGCATACCTTTCCCACTGCACGATTCCATAAACTTACTTCTTACTGCTTAATTTATGCTGATGACTTTTCCCGATCTGAATAATTTATCATGCTTGATCAATCTTTAACCAGATAACTCCGTGTCACATTTTTCGCCAATCAATATGATATTTAGCCTACTGAACATTCGGTAAATTATTTAACTGAAATCAGTGAACCAAACGCACGGAGTTAAATTTCTTAGTTGAGAGGATATATTGCCTTCTTTATTCGACCATAACCAGAAAACTGACAGATTACTGATTTTTGCCGGTAAGTGTGTTGTCATGTCTAACGCGCTGGAGAACTGAAAAATACGTAAATTTTCAGGACAGAAAATTAATTAGTGAGCCTGGCGATGTTACAAATCACTTTGAAGTTCGCAGAAGGAACAATGGGAAAATTTCTATAACTGGTCAGGTTGGAGTAGAGTTCCGGGTATATTTTAACACGAAAAGCAACGTACAAGCAGTAGAATATATTCAATAGCCGTAAACAACTTTCTAGAACAACTTCATCAGTTGTATTAGATGATATGTTGAAATTTGGTCCAAACTTTGCTTTTTGTGTTAGTTACCATGTCGGCTTTAAGCAGTGTAGTTTCGTCACAAAGGGATATACCTTTATTTGAGAGAATGAACTTTATTCCCGATCGGGAGAAAAATTGGTTAGCCCCCCCTTTTTCTACCTTTCTTTACCCACAAACCCAGGCTTTCTTTGTGTACATTGTCAGTTGTAAATGGGTTTTGGAATCCCCTTGCAAAAATGGTCGGTCTAATGTTGAATGGAACTAAATGTATATTCGGAAGGTTTATTGTAATAGCTACCGAAAATCACGCTCTAATCGGTGGCTCACCTCACCATTTTGAGAAAAACGCAAGTTTTTGAGTGGCTTTTATTCTTGCTTAACCTTGTGTTTGTTAGGTACGGTAGGCTGGCAAGCCTATACAATGCGTTGCAGTTTTGCCCCATGCGGGAGAATTTGAACTTCAATCTCCCTGACTGTTCATAACACGTGCAGTCGTTTGCTTCCCAAAGAGAACATGAATGTTTTCGCTATGTGGGAAGCTAGCTCCCCTTTCCTTGTTGTGTGAGCCCAAAGGGTTTACATAATGGATAAAACTGAGATATTAGATGTATGAAAACCATTTCCTCTTTGCAATTATCTCTGTGGGTAGGCCTGATGGGAATGGGGAACTTGAAGTTAGAGGAACATTCGACATCCATTGCTAGTTTTCACTAGTGTACGGGTTAATGTAGATATGGCTTAATGCTAGACTACAAACAGACAATTATCATAAACAATGTGCGTAAAACTAACATGAGACTTTAAGATGCCTTCCCCATTTTGATGGAGCTAGTTTGAAGTCAATGTTTTTGTTTTTGTCTGAATTGCTCTGACTTTAAAGGTGACCATAAAATTGATTATGGTTTCATGTAGCTAGCAACAATAGTATAAAGAACAACAACTTTGCAGGAAAACATTGGGAACAACCTAGCTTAATTCAACAAGGATTGCAGTCATCGATTACGTAACAAGTAATCTGGTTGAAACCAAGATATTCTATTTCATTTCACCAGGACAATATTGCCTTTTTTACCAAGTCTTTTATCCGTTACTTAATTTATCAGGAAAGTATAAATGTTGCAGAAAATGTCCTGGCTATATTAACCTGGAGATTCTTGGAAAAACGGTGATGGCGATCCTGCTTAAATTTATGCATAGTGTTTTTCGAATTGGAAATAATATGGTAAGGGGAATTTAAAGCAAATTTGAATCAAAACATCTGTATGTTTTGAATTCATGGTACGTACTTGATGGTTTACCTGCCGGGTATTACTATTAGCAGGCATACCTCTTTCTACTCCGAGCACTGATATACATCTGACTGTCTGACAGCCTATGCACCTGCTGACCTGTTTATAAATTCTAAAAATGTCCGGATCAGATTGAACCGAAAACGGATCAAATGGACAGTTAACCGAAAAAATGATCAAATGTTTGACTAGTTTCTGTTTAAAAATTAACCATTTTGTGTTCAAAATGAACCAAATCGAGTCAGATATTTGACAAGATTTCGGTGTAGTGCCCATTTGAACGGATTCGGTTCAAATCTGAACCGGACGTTTTTAGAGTGTAATTAAAACTTGCCAGGAGGGACTCTGCTCCCAACTACAACCTGGTTTAATTCAACTAGGAGTGCTGTCACAATTAAGTAAACCGTTACCTAGTTAAAAATAAAACCAGGAAAAACTGAATAGTTTCCTGGTTGAACTATGACTGACATGAATCCTGGTCAAATATGAACAAGTTCCTGGTAAAGTTGATCCAGACTTCATTGGTTTCTTTAAAAAAGAAATAGTTAACAAACCTATGAGTACACGATCCTGGTTAGGTTTAACCAGAGCGAGTGTGCTCTTTAACAAAAAATATCGTATCAAGGGAACATCCTACGGGAATTTGGACAAACATTTGACTATAATCTGTTCACAAATGTATGATTCTGGTCACTTTACCAAATCTAGTCAAATAATTTCCTGGCAGGTGCCCTACTGATCATTCTTGGTTCAAACTTGAACAAGGACCCTTTAGAGTGCCGAGAAGTGCAACTTGTCTTCGATTTCTTGCCCCTATATACTGCACTACTGCTAGTTAAAATTTTTCAAAACGAGTTTTCTAACTAAAGTGAGTGACAAGAAATCCAACTAAAATCGTTTTAACAAGATTACGGTCAGGTGATTACATATCTTTTACCCTCATCGGGACCTCCACCCCCTCCTCAGAAAAGAAATGGCTTGTAAACTTTTACCGTCCTGATTGACAACAAAAATGGAAGCTTCGATCCCTGGTCTCAAAAGTGTTCTATTGACAATTTCGACGGAATTCGCCTTGCATTAAGATATACTCTCTTCTCCTTTGTCGAAGATTTAAATTGGAGACCTTCCAATTGCAGGGATTACGAACGTCGTTTTCATTAGGGTACACAAAAAGGCAAATACCATCAAGGCCTGGACAAAAAAAAATAGATTTGGATGTTTTTTTTTTTCATTTCTCTTCCCCAATTATCGTCCAAAAGACATTAGACGCTGGCGGCAGTTAACTCTAAGTTGGACAATTCACACTCAGTGAGATTAATTTGACGCAAAGTAACAGTGCCAGGGCCTATGAGAGGTCCAGAACAGACCACTGATAGATAAGAAAGGATTCTAGGGACAAATTAGAGGAATACTTCTTCGACCAATTAGCTGTACGAACTTCAATTTACTTGAAATGAAAATATGTCTAGCTGAAGACTAAAAAATCAAATCCCCAAAAGGTCTGGTTTCATTCGTGTTCTTTGTTTTGTATTGGTTCACAGCTATATTATGCGTTACCAGAAGAAGATGTTTAAACGACTCACAATTTAGTAAAGTATGTTCGCAGGGAATAGCAGAATTTTACCCTTGTGACAAATCTCTGCCGCGATCGCTGAGAAATATATCACATATTTCTTATAAGTTAACGCAAGAGAAGCAGACCGGTGACCCCAAATGACCTTGGGATTTTGGCTGTTTTAATTCAGCATTCATATTTTAGTTTTTCTGGTAAAGATTGTCTTTACTTGAGGTTGGGAAGGCTACGTTTAAAGGAGAAGGAAAGAGTTTGATTTCAGTTAGACATAGGAAAAAGAAACACGTGCTTCACATACAACATCTTCATATCATAGCTACATTTTAATTTCTTTGCGTTATTCTTTTCAGTCTGCTTTAGTTTACCTCTGGATTAAGGTGCCCTCAACTTCTACATAGACAACTTCCTGAAAATTGATGATTGGTGTGTCTCCGTGCGTGCAGTGTGCATTCAATAGAAGTTAAATGTCATTTTATCCGTTTTTGAAAGATTAGTAGAAATTTGCAAAACAGAGATGAGCCATGTTGCCCAAGGTGTTTTGGTATATACTACTTACTTGAAATCTTGTAATTTCTCGGCCAAAAACTAGGGCAAAATTGAGTCAAAATATTAGTCGCGCTCTGAGAGGGACGGGGAGCTGCACTGCACTCAAGTGACAGCCCCCTAAGGTTTCGATGAAATAGATTAAAACCTGCATTAAAAAGGAAAGGGAAATTGAGGTACAGTTCTGCGTAATACTAGACTTATCCAGGCTTATATCGGAGTATCTGACGGAACTTATAAGGAAGAACGTTTGAAGAAGGACGCCACAGATTCCCCCATCACTCATTCACCCCCAAAACATTTACCAATCTAAAGCAGTGAATTGAGAAGCATTCTGTGTAAAAATATGGATTTTAAGAAAACGTTTTGACACTTGGAGTTACTTGTATCATATACTGAACTTTTCACGTCAATATAGACCTTGAGGATTTCAAGAGGCTTCTACTTTTCCTTATTTATCCTACTTATTTGACTCAATTGAAATGCATAAAATGGCATTATTATTTATCACCAAAATATCACTCCAGAAGGGTTATTATGACGCTGACAATATTGCTGAGGTGAATGAAAGTATACAAGGTCTTACTTTTGTCCTTCTTTTGGTCTGCAAAATCCTACTTTTATTCTGTTTTATACAGAATTTTTATCCTTCTTAGTCTCAGGTTAACTTTTAAGCCTTATTTTTATTGTAATATCAGAAACTGATAATGTGAGTAGTATTCAATATATAGAATGGTGTGCCATGTACAATAAAAGCATGTTAACACGGAGAAATTCTCACCAAACTCCTAATTATGTACAGAAGCGTCTTTGCTATATAATTTTCTTAGCTTCAGACTAAATTAAGGGACACTGAGTGAGATGTAAATCCATACAGACGTGCCCTTAATAGGTGATGAAAAGGTATCAATAAGTAAACAGATCATAAATAGTGATGATATTTTTAATCTACAAAGTCGGTCAGGCTTGGCCATTGGTGTAGGTGTTCCAAATCGTTATAAGGCCATATAATGCTGTAAGTTTACCGTAGAATTCCGAGGAATAGGACGTAGGATTTGTGACTGAAAGATTCTTACCACTTTTCATCAGCTAAGGTTTTCAAGGGAGTTGCCATGGCAACTCCGTAATTATCAGAAGGTAGGGCTCAAAGGAACAAGTAAGGGATGCTTACAAAATAGCTTTTGTTATTTTTTTTCCTACTTGTAAATCGTTGTCTAAGGAGACAATGGGAGTTAATACTACGAATATTTAACATACTAAAGATCGCTCTTATCAATACATGCATTTCCTTCGCACAAAGTTGTTCCCGATACTTGCACTGTCACGACTAAAATTTGAAACTGGAACTTTAAATTTCAAATACCAAAGTATTAAGTCGTGTACTACCTTTTCGGGGTGTTATCTCTTCTCGCCATTGGACGTGCAATCAAGCAGAAAGCTTTGGAATCCTCCTGTTTTGCCCAAATCAAACTACATATGTACAATTGCTAAATTTTCCTATCCACACAGAGCTACAATCTTTACTAAAGTGAGAAATTGTCACAAAATTTCAGTTTGCTACAAATCTTTAATTTTGTTTAAAGAGACACTGCTTTCTTCTTGCATTAAATTACTTATGAATGTAGAATAATTTAACTTTTTATCATAGCGAAGCGTTTCCCTGCAACTGCAAACATACTAATAACCTTTTTCAAATTTTCCCAGGGGTATATAATTTGGTAAAGGCACCGTATTTATAAATAATTTTCTTCCGCCTTGGACTCTAAAAAGTTCTTCGCTCGATGTCTAGTTCCATGTGCGTTCTACACTATCTGACAATGGCTTATTGTGAAGTTTCATTAGTGATATTTTCAGGCAAAGAAAGTGATAAAACCTGAAATAATCCGGATCTGGAAAGTCAAATCAGGTTCAAAACGACTCTACTCATGTTTTTATATTCCGGTAACCATTTTCCCTTTTCGAAAATTGGTGCCAGGATATTCATTAAAATTTAAGACATGTTCCACACACTGGCTCTTCACAAGATAAAAAGAAGGAAGAAGAAGCGACCACGGTTATTGAAGTTTTCTACAGACATCTGTATAAAATTATATGACTTTTATAGAATTACTATTTTTGCAACAAGAAAGAGGAGAAGATAAAAGATGCGAATATTATCTAACCAGTGCCAAGTCACATTTTATAATCTTTAAAGGTTGCACTTGAGTACACGATGCTGAGGATTTAGATACCTCTAAAGTTCCCACGGGTGTTTGAAGGCGTTCATCATAACGTTTTCTAATACTTTTGCGTAACATTTAAAGACCCACGAGGGTGTTATATATACTCATTCGGCTTGTGTGTGGGTTCCCTCGGTGAAGATAACTTTAAAATAAAAATCGTTCATACCAGTCATTCATTGTAAGTTGAACGGAAAGGGCTTTTTAATTTACCTCTTTTTTCAAATTCCACTTTTTGCCTATATAGTATATAAGTCACATTAAGTTTCATGAACATACTGCTTCATACATTTATATAAAATTGATAATTTTGAACGCAGGGGACATTAATCTAATAATATTGGTGCTTACACAGAAAACGGGGCCTTCAAGCTTAGAATCAGTCTCAAAGAAAACGGAAGTACATTACTTACGTACTACAACAAGAGAAAAAAAAACTTGTGTCACTTTGATATATTGTGCACAATAGATTAATTTCAAATTATGGTTCGTTATAAAAATGTACCTGCAAACGTAATTTTTTTTTCTCAAAAGTACTGGCAAATTGCTATCTTGTCTCGGAAAAAGTGCTTCTGTAATGTTATGCTGCAAATTGGTTGTATATGATTATATGAAGATTAAAAGGAATCCGGGATGAGCGCGCCAACTGTTGATTAAAGCGGTCACATACAATATTATGTTAAGGGTCGTTAAGATTATGTACGGAGGAGCGACATGCAGTGAAATACATGACACAATCTCTTGTGACCTTGCAATCGGGTCTTCAATTAAATCGAAAGATAATGTCATTTTAATTGCTGTAAAATATCCAGGCCGGTAGCCATTTTGTGGCAACAGGGACCGTGCACCCTGTGAATGCATTGATCCCCAATTTGGAAAATATCGGTACCGGGCCAACATGGTACATTCAGCAAGGAGAACCAAACTATCAGTAGAAATATTTGCTAACGAAATATGGGTGCATTGCACAATAATTACCAAAATACGGCTACATAAAAGAATATCTCTTATAACCAAAGTACCTCTACCGGGCCAGAAACCAGAGCAGTGGAAGAGTTGGAGGACCCCTCCTTCCTCCTCCTTCTTTAGTATAGAGAGTTTTGCTCAAGCCAAATCTTGACCGTTCATGTACCTAAAATGTGCAAAAAGCCTCATCGGTTGTGTCCTCTGAACATCCGTGACTATTCAAATGTTCTCACTGTAACCTCTCAAGACAAGAACCACCCCTAGAATGAATTTCAGTTTCATAAATTTATTCACATGTCACGAATTTTTCCTCCGTTCCCACCCCCTGCCGTGCGACAACCTGTTTACCGGCTTGGCTACATAAAGCAACGTTTGCATACCACAAATGCACTAAAACAAGACATTTGTAATTAAGTATGTAAATATTAATGTCCTCAGTTTGTGCAATACTGGCAACTACAAGAATTTCTCAGGTATTTGTTACCCATTGTCTTTCAACAAGCTTATACTCAGTTGTGTATGCTAGTGATTAAACGATTATCGGTATCGGCCGATATTTCCCATGTCCATCCTATATCGGTACCGGTAAAATTTACCTCTATTGCCTATATTACATAACCGATATTAATCGTCCCATATGTCGTGAAAACGGGGCATTGTTTGACTTTTTGAATGCATTTCCAATACTTTACTTCATCGAGATGAAACGACACTTCCTAGTGGTGTCCCGTTGTTTAACTGCTTAAGGTTAGTTACCGAATGCTTATTTCCCAAACATCGGTATCGGATCGGTATTGGCCTATATTGAGAACTGAAATATCGTTATCGGTAATATCGGCTACTTGCAGTATCAGTGTATTCAATCCTGCTGGAAGCTGTCAGTGATCTCATATGTTGACAGTGATTGTTCATTGTTATGATACATTTATGAAGTAGAATGCTGTTAAGATACATCTGTAGATGCCTTGAGCAGACGAAAAGTATGTACTTATGTAGACGAGAGGAACAGCATGTGCATATGAAGTGCTACAGGCCAGGCGCGCAGCTACAAGGGCTAGGGGGCCCGGGCCCCCTGATGCTTGTTACCCCCCCCCCCCATTGTTTGTGTCCTCATAAAATGTGTAAAAATTAAGAAAAGATAAATGTGTAAAAACACATTTTGCACAGGTACGAAATCAACGAATAATTTTTTAACATAAATTCAGTTAAAACGATGAAAAATATTGCACCAGATTTCAAGCAAAGACACCTAACAATTCGAAATTTTCTCAAAGAGGAGTGGAACCCTCCCCTCCGACCTACTTCCTAAGACGGCGATCAGTGTTGTGATCCCCCCCCCCCTCTCATTTGATACCTCGGCCCTCCTAAAAATTTCATCAACGCCCCAGCTACAGGTCTATCTTTATGACTCTTGAAAATACTTGCAGCTAACGAGTTTTGCTAGTAACCATCATCAAGCGTTCTCTCTATACCAGTAAATATAAGGTGCCTTAAGCGAGTAAACTATCTGTAAAATACGACTTTGAGCGAGAGAGAACCTTGAAAGTCATACATCAGCATGTGACTGGAATGATTTTTTAAAATGCTTTCCGCTGTTATTTAGCCTACTCATGGAAGAGATTAAAGCAAAATCGTTCCCATGGCTAATTTTTTGGGGGAATATGGCCTTTCCAAGTCGTCAAAAATGTACTTCGGATAACACGATTGTGTCTGCTCAATGATTGCAAGAATTACTCACGCTGTGTGAAATGATCAGCTGTTGCGAGCTATATGCACAACCACACAGTGGATGCAAATGCAAGATGGTATTATATAGAAACTAAAAATTGCATTTTCGTCAAGGTTTATTTGAAAACAGTTAACTGACATAATTTTCAAAGTGCAACAAAAGAAATATTGCTGAAGCCTGAAACCGAGACCTAATGGAGTCACACTGACAAATGTAGAAGTGTGTGCATAATTCCACTATACTAACAAAGGCTAGACTATATCATAACTTCTATGCAACTGCAACCGGCAGTTGTAGAAATCCCCGAAGAGAAATCCTCTGGAACTATGTTAGTATCTTTTGCTATATGTCAGTTATATTTACGAAGTCTACAACCTAGTCACCTGGGATAGGAGAACACGCGGGGAGAGTAGAACTTGGAGGCAGGGGACTGCAGTCCCGGCCACCATTCCAGTAAAATATTTATTTGGGGACAAACATTCATTAAAATTTTGGACTAAAGTACTCAACGACCAAAATGAAAGTCTGAGGATCCGTGAGCTTGTATTCCTGGAAAGCATAGGCGTGGATCATTGAGGGGGGCGGGGGACGCGTCCCCTCACTTTTTGGAAGGGGGACATCGAAAAAAGGTCCCCCCACACTTTTTCAAAAATGATGAAAACTTAAACTGTGATTACAAATTGACACTACATATTAAAAGCTAAATTTCGCCCAAACATGGCACCATTTGCTATTTAGACACCTTCCAACTTCATTTCTTCTTCAAAGGGGAGGGAGACACCCCTCCCCTTAGACCCATCCCCTAGAACATCGATTCATATATGTGATGAAAAGTCTAACAATTTACTGTTCACTAACTTCACGAAGTGTAGTTCTGATTTACCCCAAAGACTGAATAAAAAATTCACTTAAGCAAACAAAATGAAAAAAAAAACTTCCTAAAAAAGTAGAAATTCTTGGTGATATATTCAATTCAAATTTAGCACCAAATGTAGTACCATTTTGCATCCAGCCCACCTTACATGAGCAAAATTTTCCAAAGGGGAGGACATAGTGAATATGATTGGTCCAGATAAGATGCGAATCAACAAACACGCCAAGAAACTTAGTAACATTAGAACGCCGTACATTCACACCACACAGTTGTATAATGTCTGCCTTTTTTACGTTTAGAGGTAACTGGTTTGTACAGAACCAGTTGTGAATATTGATAAAATCATTTTGTACAATATTAAGTAAACGGCTGAGGTCAATACACGGAAATAAAAGATTGGTATCGTCGGCATAAGAAATTATATGAAAATTATTACTAGCCCTATGGAGATCATTGATATAAATAATAAATAGTAAAGGACCTAAATAGATCCCTGAGGAACACCACAGGTAATAGATTTACTTGAAGAGTTAACATTATTAATGCCAACAAAGTGGTAACGCTCATTAGTATAACTTTTAAACTAATCCAAAGAAGTGCCCCTGACACCGTAATGTTCAAGCTTATTAAGTAAAATACCATGGTCCAATGTATCAAACGCTTTAGAAAGGTCTAGAAAAATGCCCGATACATATTGATTTTTTTCGAAGGCTTCCGTAACTTAGTTTACAAAATGTAGAACAGCTTGTGAAGTCGAACCACCAGGGAGGAATCCAAATTGGTAATCATACAGAAGGCTTTGCTTGACTAAAACAAATATAATCGAGTAAACATCAGTTTTCAAGAACTTTCGAGAGGTATGGCAAAATTGAAATGGGTCTACAGTTATGAACAGAATCTTTATCGCCGGATTTGTAGACAGGGACAACACGTGCAATTTTCAGGGAACTTGGAACGATACCCTTCTCTAATGAACGGTTAAATAGATGGGTGAGTGGGGTGCACAGAGAAAAGGCCACATGGTAGAGAACGATGGTGGGAATCCCATCAAATCCGGTGGTAGAATTCTTAAGAGAGAAAATTATGTTTAAAACTTCCTCGTGCGTTGTTGGGCTAATGAAGAGAGAGTCAACAACCCTATTAGACAGATACGATTTATAACTGGAATAGAAAGGGGACGGGGGGATTTTAGCCAGGGTAGCAGGACCAATGTCAATAAAATAATCATTAAAGATATTTGAAACACTGAGTGGATTCGAAACACTAGTCCCATGGTGACTGATCTTTTCAGGGGTATAGTTATTACCGCGACCATATAAAAGGGTATTAATAGAGCGCCACATAGATTTCGCGACCTGCGTGCTGTTGCTGAACAAGTTGGCGAAGTAGGATTTCTTAGCCAGTCTTATAACAGAAGAAAGACGGTTTCGAAAGCTTTTGTAATCATTCAAATTAATAATGGATCGACTACGGAGGAGCTTTTTGTATAAGCGATTCTTCGTTTTGCAAGAGATGAGTATAGCTGGAGTGATCCAGTTCTTCGACTTATGAGGAGCAGACCTTTTTGTGTGGGCTACCAATGGAAGACAATTATTCAAGTGATTTAAAAATATGTTATTAAAGCAATCAAATGGACTATCAACATCACAAGACTGTAAAACATTTGTCCAGGATTCATTTTGAATTGTGGAGCGCAGTAGTTCAAGGTTATGGCGATTAAGATCTCTTTAAAAGTACATTGACCCTACTCTTAAAGCAGCGACATCTAAATCAGCAAAGGGGAAAACAGGAAAATGATCAGAAATGATGTCCACAATTACACCAGAAGTAGAGTTTAAGCATAGACTATTCGTAAATATTACATCAAGAAGTGAAGCACAATGTGAAGTAACGCTAGTGGGGATACTAGGCTTATTAAGACGGATGCACATGCAGCCTTTAACTAAACAAGAGTGGATAAGTTCCGTTTTAGCAAGCTTCTCTTATTTTTGCCCTGAGTATAAGAGGAGGGGTGCCCTCGATACTGCCCCTACTCTTTGACAAATTCTCAATAATGTAAGGTTGCATAGATGCAAAATGGTGTTATCTTTGGTAAAAGTTTGAACTGCTCTTATGTTTAGAAATTCTCACTATTATGTGAAATTTTCTTATTTATGGCTGGATGTAAGAAACAAGGGTGTCATTTAATTGCCTAAGGTGGGTGAGAGAAATTCACAGAGGAAGAGGGACATACTTCCCTTCTGTGACAATTTTGTAACGATTGGATTGCTTAGAAGGGAAACATTTGCCACCAGTGAAGGAAAATTTTTGCCCGCTTCTTTAAGCTATCCGTGACGAGCATGATATATCCCCTTTGGTTCATAAAAACTGCCATGAGTTGGTGGCACAACCTCCTACAAACGTAATCTTCTTCGGTGCCACCCTTTGCGGAACCGGTGTCGGTTCCCCCTGTGTCAGTATTCCTGGCCCTAGATCTGATCTTTGGCAAGCTTTCAACTGTTTGTATGTTTCAATTTTCTCATTATCTCGTGAATTTTTCTCTTGGCGGTCGGTTTACCCCCAGTAAGCCACTTGGGATGGAAAGCAAACTGAAGTAATGTTACTACCGTAATATCTTTTTTAAGACAATCCTAATTTCGGAAATATCACGTGAATTGCATTTTGAAATTTTATTTCATTCGGACAAATGTGTTTCTGTCTCTCACGTGTTGCTCAGTAGACTCTCTGTAAACAGCCCCCGAAAATTTAGTTTTTCAATAAAACCTGAACTGATAACTTTAATTACACATAGACTACAAACTGCATAAACGCACTAAATTCTTCGCGTGACGAAGAGCGTTATCATACAAGGTGTATTACACGTATAAATACTTTGAGTATGTATATAGCCTGCTTACACACATACTATACCAAGAATCGGTGAATATGTAGTAGATCTTGCATGTATAGACGGCCTATTCATCAAAAGATTTCGAGACTGCGCCCTTGCTACTTGCTTCAACTTGCGTCTGCTTTTTATGGCGAAAGAAAATTTAATATCAATGCTCGTTTGTTTGAATCGCTTCACAAAATAGGCTGGTATGATGCGCCAACTAGGAGTTACCAGGTATGTACAGGTTTTGACTTGCCAAAAATATTTTGAAAGGATGAGATTAGTCTGCTCTGGATTATTGTTCGTCGCTCTCCTGAAAACTGGACTATTGTCTAAAACTTGGTATAATTACCGTAGGCCTACTGGCATTCAATTTCGTTACAATCTCTGTGGATTATTTTTCACATAAAAAATAAGGTGATTGCCTTTAATAAGGCGCTCAGTACTACTATAAATGCAGTCGCTGGGGCTGAACACAACAGAAATTAACAAGAGAAACAACACATCCAAACCCACACACACACACACACGTAGCACACACACCATATGAAAATGCAATCATTTAAAAATATAGTAAATTAGTACGTTTAGTAATGTAGAAAGGCACATTATCTAATGCGGCCCTTAAATTGACCTAGAAATGCAACTTAAGTTAACATGCATATATATCAAATATAGTCAGAATTATGTATCCATTTCATTCCCACAATTAGGAATCGATTTCAGGTACTTTTCAGCTTGCTTGTTGTTCCTTAGGGAAATTTTCAGTGCTTCTCTCAGACCAAACATGCAAAATTCAAACTTCAAAACGTGACACGCTCAAAACCACCTAAATGACCTTTGTTTGATGTTTGCATTTATTGATTAGTCTCTGTGACATGTATGGTGTGTATTATTAAAATTTCTTCTAAATTGGTTGAAATTTGTATCTTTTTAAGTCCACCTTCTAGAGGAAACGCTGCATGTCACGATTTGCACCTGATTTTTGCACGACTCATTTTACTCCTTTTTTTGACAAAATTTTTTTTTTATACATATACATATATATATATATATATATTTATAATAGGTCGAGTATGGTAGATAGAATTCCCTGGAAAACAAAGATGACGGGTTCAAATCCTCGGTGCGGTTCAATATTTCTCTCTGGTATTTTCTTCCAACCTTTCCTTCCATGATAAGGGCAATGCTCTATCTTAGGATTGGTTTAAATTTA
>WURT03108395.1:0-12152 GCA_009936505.3 Holothuria glaberrima
TATGAGAAATGTCGGAGTTTCCCTTCTTGAGATATCGTGTTAACGAGCTAAGTGTCACAAACACACACACACATACACACACATACACACATACACACACCAGCATGACCGCACAGGTTTCTCTTTCATCGAATCCAATAAATCAATGTTGATCAATGCTTTTGTTTTTGTTACACATTTGTCAGACAAAGCAGCTAAAAGTTTTCACAGATACTTGTTTAAGTCACCTGTCCACAAGTTTTTTAGCTATGCCCCTTTTGACTCGGACACTTCCATTAATGCTATTGAGGGTTGGTTTGTCATGATTACAAGCCATTTACAAGGTTTTTGCACTTTAACCTCTGGTGACCTCACATGACTTTAGAACTCCACCAAGAACAGGGTTCCTTCTCGCATCATGTCAAATCTATATACAAAATATGAAAACTGTCGGTCATTGCTATCTCGAGATAAAAGTGTTTACAAGGCCTTTACAAGGTTTTCGCAGTTTAACCTCAAGTGACCTCATATGACCTTTGACCTATACCAAATACAATGGGGTTCTTCCTCTCAACATGACAAATCTATATATCAAATATGGAAAAGTGTCAGTCATTGCTATATCGATTTAATGTGTTCACAAGGTTTTCGGTTTTTTACCTCCGATAATCTCAAATGACCTCTGACCTAAACCAAAATGATAGGGTTCTTCCTCTCAACATGACAAATCTATATATCAAATATGGAAAAGTGTCGGTCATTGCTATCTCGAGATATATTGTTTACAAGCCATTTACAAAGTTTTTTGCAGTTTTATCTCTGGTGACCTCAAATGACCTTTGACCACCAAAAACAATAGGGTTCTTCCTCTCAACATGACAAATCTATGTACCAAATATCAAAAGTGTCGGTATCTCAAATATCGTGTTTACAAGCCATTTACGAGGTTTTCGCTGTTTTATCTCCAGTGACGTCAAATGACCTTTGACCTCAACCAAAAACATGACAAACCTATATACCAAATATGAAAAGTGCCAGTCATTGCTACCTTGATATATCATGTTTACAAGGTTTTCCATTTTTGACCTCTGGTGACCTCAGATGACCTTTGACCTCTACCAAAAACAATAGGGTTCTCCCTCTCAACATGACAAATCCATTTACCAAATATGAACAGTGTCGATCATTGCTACCTTGAGATATTGTGTTTACAAGCTAGGCGTCACATACACACATGCACACACACACATGACATCACCATCGCATAGTTTCCTTGCCTGCCTTTGGCAAGGAATCAAAAAGTGTCTGGTCACAAATTTGTAATAAATGATTTTAGTCATTATTTACCCTATCATTACCATTTCAGTTGTGTGTCAGATGTGCAGAATCTCTTAGTTTGACCATTTACCATTTTGAGTAAATTTCTACAGGTGTGGAGAAAATTATGAATTTTGTGAACCAACTCAATAAGCCCCTTAAAATCATGCATGTTTCAAACAAGTCTAGGGTTACTGCTTATATTCTCTTTAATCTATCAAAAAAAAAAAAAAGCATTCATCATGCAACAACATGGACCAAAATGCAAAACACATGAAATGGTAAGATGAGAATATAAAAGAGACTGAATATTTATACCTTAATGCCCTCAATATGAGGTAGATTTAAATCAGCATTCCAGGTTGGTATATCTTCAAGTACTGTAGACTCATATAATTCATATAAATCTTCCAATTCTTGGGTGTAAAGTATATGATTTTCTGTGGAATGTAGATAAAATAAGCACTGTATGAGAATTATAATTACTCAATTTGAAGACACTTAGCAAACTAGCAGTAATACCATATTCACATATATATATATATATATATAAAGTATGCTGAAAACTTGACAAGTCTGAAGGCAATATAGCCAGCGGATTGGGGGGGCGGGGAATGGGGGATATATCTCCCCCATGGAATTGGATGGGGGCTACTTAACACTGTATCCCCCTCCCCCATAAAATCAACCCAGCAGATTTGGAATTCATGTAAAAAGTCAGTTGTCTAGAAATCTTCTTTATAGATCAGAAAAATAAAGAGATCTGAAAGTTGTCATAATATCACATTGCAAAGCCTAAAAAGAGCCATTTCCAGTGATCTCAGTGGTGCTTTTGGCCAAAATTTTCTTTGTATGCTCTGTGCCAACCGATGGTGGTGCTCCACTTAGATAGTGCCACTGACTATATCCCCTCACTTTCAAAGATGGATCACTGCCCATAAAGGACAACAAACTCAATGGAAAAGATATATTGTGCAATTTTAAAACGGAGAAAAATTGCATCAGACCCTATCGATATTGTGAGGTTGAATTGATATTAACACCTGGCCATTACCCTATCAACACCTGGCCTCTATCCTATCAAAAACACAGTCTCAGTTGACCGAGTTCATATAGCATTGTTCATTCAAATACATACCCAAGGCAAAAGAAGTGTAAAGTATCTAATGTACTGTTTGTATACCACTCTATGTTTCTGTGACCCTAAAGATTACAGACATTGCTATTGACATATTAACACAATTGCTATAAAAATGAATTTCACTACTTTTTAATAAGAGTCTGAACAGTGGTTAATGAACTTCATACTGGGATTGGGAGGCCATTTGATTACTGAGGAGAGACACATGCTTACAAGTTAAGCTTGTTTTCACATAAAAGTAGTGTATGAGACTCCATGCCTTAAGAGTTGCTGTAGGTTGCATGTTAAACTAAAATCAGATTCTGGTTAGAGCTTTTACATGTTCAAGTTTGTGTTCTTCACTCCTGCATTGCTTAAGAACAGAGAAGACATTTACACATAAATTTAAAAGAAGAATATTTTATCTGATATCATCTAAATAAAATTTTTCACAACTTTCTATTCATGCTCTCCTAAGACCAAATGGAAGTGAAGAAGAGGGTGGAAGATGAAACAGATAGAACAACTTCTTCATCCCTCCCAAACCCCACCCTCTTCTCCCTCCCTTTCAAAACACACATAAAAAAGAATCTTACCAAACCTACTTCCTTCTCATCACATACTGGGCACAACATAATGCTCTTTATAGGTACAAGTTATATCAAATTTAAGTTTTCTATTTCAGAAGCACCTGTACAATTCACCCCCTGGCCCCACCTAAAATGTTTGATAAATATCTCATCTACCCGACAACAGCTTGTACAACCATTATTGACATTCCATTTTTGTAAATAGAGAACACCCAAATGAGCAGTCTAAATTCACAACATACATTTCCTTCAATTGGCAAAACACAACACTGTACACAAGTCACCATACTAAACAAATCATTTTTACCTTCCAAAAGTTCTCTCTGCTGGTGAATAATTTTATCACAGAGTTCCCGCTGTGACTTGAGTTTCTCATTGACTGCCTGTCGTAGGTCACTCACGTGTGTGTTGACCAAAGCCTGGGATTTCAGCTCTGTGTCTGTGCGAGAATGTGTTAAGGACAATGGCTTATTCAATACAACAAAATCTATAATACACTACATGCAGACTTCTTCATCAATAAACAGGACTGAAAACCCTCTATTTACTATTTTTGTACTACAGACAAGAAATATTGCAATGGCCACTCATTCAAATATATTTAATTGCTTTTGTTTCACACACATAGGGTGTCTTGATAAACAAACAATTAGTATTACCAACCCTCAAAAGATACCTGATAATGGGGTTACATCTCTTTGTTCTGACATTGCTATATGTTTAGACATCAGGCTATTGTTCATGCAGTTACATGGCTTTGTAAGACATATCCACATTCCCTTGTTTTACAGAAATTATGAAAAGAATGGTGTCTTTTTTTAGCCCTATCCCTCAACATAAGCCAAACCTAACCTCTAAGCCTAACCTCCTTACTGTGAACCACAAGGTGTTGAAATAAAGAGATGTCAGAACAAGAGGTAGTGACAAAAATAAAGTATAACTCACAGCAAACTTACAAACAATAAAAATACCAACAATTATTCACATGACAGAATGCTAATAAATTAGCACTTTTCACAGATAAAAGCTACATGAAAGTTTTCCAGTAATATATTCCTGTCTTCCTCACTGTGGCAGTGTTACTGCAACTGTTTTGTTCTTCCACACGGCAAAATAAAAATTTCAGCTACCTTGATAAAAGCACATTCATCTCGTCTGGTTAAAAACATCACTTGAAAAGAACTCAGCCTCAAAATAACACTTACCAAAGAAGCGCATTCCAGAATATTTGGGAATTCCTGACCTATTTAGAGATTGAATATTGATGCAGATATATTCCCATGGTGCCCTTTTAAGTCACATTTGAATGCCCAAGTGAGCATTGCTAAAGACAAAAGTAAATGGGGCACAGCATTTCCAGATAATCTTTCACAGTTCTGTGCTTCTAACAATTCCTGTAATAGTGTCGTATTCATCAATTCAGACTGCATTTGCTATGCTTCAATGAGTTAATAAAGGTAACTTGTGGGCATGTAAACTAGTGTTTGCAGCTCAGCTCCGAAGTAACATGTTATTTTAAAACAGAGAGCCAACTTTGGCAGGTAATATTATGCTCTACAACCAATTATCATATCAATTTTCTAAAAGAGGAAAAATGCTTCAAGTCTCCCGGAGTTTATTTCCATTTCATATCACCAGTACTTTTTTGCTGACCTCAATGAGGATCGAGGGTACTTTCTTTACTCCCCAGACTTCTGTCTCCAAGAACCACAATAAATAATTCAACCATACTGACATTACTGTCACAAGGATAACTATTTAGTCCAACAAATTGATCCAAGGACCTGTCGTAGAGGTTCGCAGATCGAGTAGTACATTTTGTAACTTTAAGTATATTATGCTATGTACAAATGGGAAGTTAAAGTATTAAGTTTCTCTTTCAGTTTTCCCTTGTTCAAGTAATCAAGTATTTATGACCAGTGCACCACGATGCAAAAGTATTTATAACTAGAGCACCAAAAGGTGCAGAAGCCCATACCAGATGTATCACGTCCATGATTGTACATTTCTTGGGTTTTGAAGGGCAAGTGTACATTAAGTCATAACAGTATCTATGGTCATGCCGTGCGCGTGTGCTGTAAATACGCTCACCATGCATGTGCTTTTGCCCTTCACTGCAATCTCAATCCTGTGATGTCAAATGAAATCCCTCTATAGGGCAAGTATGCCTCAACAAACAAAAAAAATATTTCTAGAAGAGCCAAGCCTTACCCACCTACTGTACCATGTAACTGATTCAGCAATGGTTTAAAGCTAGTCACAGTGGTATTACTGCATGCACCCACTCATACTGTCACAGAATGCACACATGCTGCTTGTTAGAGCTAATGAAGTTAAACCTTAACAAAAATCTCTCCATACGAACCTAACAGATAACACTAAATGTTCTCACACAGGTCAGATGCCTGTACAGGGCTAGTCCACACCTGTGACTTCTCATCCAAATTACAGCAGAGAAATCACCAAATAGGACTGTTGAACTATATTTTTTGTCACACACCTTAGAAGGCCCTCTCCCCAATGTGACCAACTTTTACATAAATTCATCCAAGACTGCATAAGAGTAAAGCAATTTAAGTGATAGATACACAGGCAGACATTACAGATAAAAAGACAAAAAGATGAATGCCATGAGGTAAAATTTTTCGAATGGAGAAACTGTCCAGTCTCTTATCTGATGCTGTTTGCTTGATTAAACATAGCCTAGGCTAAATCTGTTATCAGACACCATAGGTACTCTTGTGACTAATGAAGCAAAAGCCACATGACTGTCAACTCTACTGACTCTCTGTGCAGTAATAGTCCTTTTCAGATGGTTAGCACACTTTGGTCATTACAGGGTCTCAGGAGGAAGATACACCAACCATCCATGAAACACAAATATCCACAGACTCCTGGGCCAAATATTCCCATTATTCAGTACACCAAACAGAACCCCCATGATAAGGATGAGGGTAACAGGCGGATGAAAAAACCAATATTCTATCCACATATTTTTGTTTTATGGGACACCCTTTGGTGGTACTGGACTAAAAATGGAATTACAAAGTAAAAATATAAGTTTCCAAGACTTCTGCCAGCTGTTTCCTGACAAAGATATTAAAGCTTTTTAAGTAAAAGAACATATTCCAGGACTGAAAAATGACTTCAAATAAATATTTGACAAATATTTCCTGAGCACATGACAAACATGAAACATACTTCTATTCCTTGAGAAATATACTATAATCCTTCACATTATGACAACATAGAAAAGTTGAAAGCTTTCTATATGACCAAAGTTCAATAGGAACCACTTCACACTGAAAAAATGACCACGGAGATTCAACACAGGTAAGAATGGTTTCCAAAAATTGCCTAAGAATTACAAGATGTTACTTGCTACAAAGCTACCTGAAGGTTTGTCCCTCTGTTATACCTTGTAGATAGTTCCTACCTTGTACCATGCAAGTACTACCCTACTTCTATGTCAGGGTAATACTTTCTTGGGTGTGCCCCCTTTGAAATACTCTTCTTGTGATCATCATAATGTCCTATACTGATAACCTGTAACTTAACATTGCCTAGAGGGAATCCCAGTACATTAACTGTCTACAGTTTCATGTATGTAACTGAAATGATTACTGAACCATGTATGTGCTGATCATGTAGTCTCTGTGTAAACATCAATTTGTAATGCAACCTACAATCCTAGACAAAAATGATGGGATAATTTTGTGGAAATGTAGCAACTACTTAGAAAGATTTGCTGGTCTTCCAAAATCCCCTCCCCCCTAGATCAATGTTGTCCCAAGCAAGAGATATTCAAAATTAAAAGCATTTCAACATTGAATGGGGGAGTGGGAGTGCTGTCCCATGTATTTTTGTCCAGGATTGTCTGAACTGCTGTACACATGTATGGGAGCATACGGATATACTGTACAGAAGAGCTTTTTGAGACAAATTTGAGGGTCTTGATCAGAAAGTGAAGGTTAAATTATCAAAGGATAAAGCACACTCTTAATTTTGAAATCTAAGGAACTTGGATTTTAAGTTTTGAGGGTAGATTTTGAGAGGAGTGGAGGTATAAATATGCCTAATTAAGAAGGTTCATTAGAAGGTTTAAAGGACTATGTAAAAGAGGTATATTCATTCAACTGCTATTCATGCAGTTGTTCAAAAGAGCGGATATTAGGAGGGGAAGGCAATGCGTTTTGTACACTTGCTCACTTAATAGGGCCTAATGTATTTACATGGCTACATTTAGTTGTAGATTTGACACAGCATGCAACAGTATGTAGTCATGGTCAAGCAGCTCCATGGGTCAAGTAAAAATTCATCTCACCAGAACAGAGAGCTTACACCAAATTGATAAAGGGATCTATTGAAAACAATATCGAAAGTGGAGAAGTTCCTACCTTTTCGTCGTTGATTTATTAGTACTCTTATGGATATGTCTAGTGAAATCATTGATAACATTATTGCATCAATGCCAAAGCGATTCGAATCTATTATTCAGCCAAAAGGAGGGAGATTAAAATAGTAATTTCAGGAACTTGAGATCAAGGAAGAGGGCACCCTCGTGTCATGGCTATTTCAGAACTATGGTAAACCACATGATCTACCGTGTCCTACAGGAAATTTGTTCTCTAAGTATGACGTCATAAACATGCAAAGATGTAGTATGTATAGATGATATCACTGTACTTTTATACGGGTATAAGGTAATTCCTTAAAATGTGTTTTATTCCTATTTTGCCACGGTCAACTGTAAAATTGCTGTAAATAATTTTTTGTGTTAGGCCAACGGTAGACCGTCATCAAGTCAATGGTAGACCGTCCGAAATGATGTCGCTATATCAAATTATTTGCCGTAGCAAGGTGCACAAGTGACCGTCCTTTCAAAATGTTAACAGGTTTTTGTGTATATAGTGTATCCCTTCTCAGCATCTGTAATATCTGAATATGATATTATGTCATTTTCAACATCACATGGTATTTCACACATGCAAAGTTTGCCTTTTCTCGTTGTCATTGAATCAAATTCAGTGTTTCTGTTACACCTGTTTGTGCTCTTACCACACCTCAACGGAAATTATACAAAACATAAACGACTGGTAAGATAAGTCTACTCTCTTTCAGCCTACGATACACATAGCATCATCATAGAAATATTAAAATTAACGACAAATAACGTCACATTCCCTTTCCATCTATCATCCTATTTAAATTTGGAGATGTGCATATTCCTACAAAAAGCTGAATCTCATCTGACTTCACGTACCCTGTATGTAACCATTACTCCTATGGGCATGTATAGCAGTTCAGACAAACCTAGACAAAAATGATGGGACAATTTTGTAGAAATGTAGCAACTATTAAGAAAGATTTGCTGGTCTTCCAAAATCCCCTCCCCCTAGATCAATGTTGTCCCAAGCAAAAGATATTCAAACTTAAAAGCATTTCAACACTGAATGGGGGAGCAGGGGTGCTGTCCCATGTATTTTTGTCCAGGATTGTAGTTTTGATATTGGCCATAGATGCATTATTCCATAGTTAACCTTCTGTTCAAAAAAATAGACATTATTAAGTTAGTAGACTACACCACACAACAATATACACTACTTCACCTTTATACAGTGAGTGATATCAGTGTGTAACTAGTTTATAATGCTACCATGTAGAGGGCAACATTTACAAATTAACTCAACAGATGCCATCTACAATACTGAGTGGGGAAACACTGATGAAGGAGTACCTTGTCAAATTCCAGATAGGCTATGGCTTAGGTATCTGGAATAAAATCCAACCATTGTGTTTATATTAAAAGTGTAATAAATTAACCACTAACCTTTCAACATACATTGAGGATACTGACAGATGCCTCCTCTCATATGAACCATTTTCAATTTCATGGTTGGAGAAATAGCTCATTCTTTGTAATTTTTTATTTTATACTTTATTCTACATCCAAGGACACTGATTAAGTATAACTTTAACAACAACCATTTATCATGTAACAACTATGCTAGAATAGTTCTTCTGAGACAAATGAACATATACTCCAATATCCTTTCAATACAAGCATCTTTCAATGGTAGCATTGTATGAGTGAAGAAGAAGTTTGCATTACTTTGTGGAAAATAGACGTTTTTCAACCAACTATGCAAACAGTAGACAAAAGCCAAAAAAGGTCCTTTCAATTTTCACTTCATAGAACTACATGCTTTTGTTTTCTTATAAATACCAACCAAATCACTTTGCTGAGATTTAGCTTTCTTCTGTAGTATCTTGTACATTCATTCCATATTTCAAAAAAAAATTTAATAAAAAAAGAAAAAGGAAAAAAAAAACCTTTAGATTTGTGTACTTACATTCATGGTTATACAAATGTTCAAGGTACTTCAAGGACACAGGCATCAAACATCCCTTTTGCCAAGTGTAATGAATGATCTTATCATAGGCTGTGTACCAGATGTTAATACTAATTGTGTAAAGCACTTGAGTGAGAAGAGATTCTACTATTTTATCTTCACATTCATTACTTCAAGGGTGTTATACTAGGGATGAGTCACACCAGTTCCCGACCAATGCTACTGGGTACTGGTTTTGTTTTCTCGAACCTGATGTTCCAATGAAGATAAAGTAATACATAAAAAATTATTTTCATACCGAACATTGAGTTTTGACATATTCTAAGTTCATTTTTGAAATAAAATTGTGTCCCCATACTCCACATTTATAACATTCTCTTTTTTCTCAGAACAGTTTGCCATAACTAGCAGAGCTCTCAGATAACAAAATATGAGGCTTCACCGGTTTAAATTTACTTTGTGATTTATGATGAGTTATAGCCTTAGCTTAAAGACTGTGGAATATTCTATTAGATAAGACATGCCAGTAGTACTGTTAGCAGACCTTAGAATTGAGTTTTGACATTAGTTAATGTTGATTCTGCTTCCAGAACCGTGTACACTGTTGTTCATTCACTATTTTCGAGCCCATGATAGCACATAGTACTAGTAGGCCTTATGTTTGTAAACTTTAGATGATGATGTGACCTGAGCTACCATCAGAGAAATGTCACTGCACAAGGAAGCATCTTGATCAGTTTAAATGTGACTTAAAATAAACACTCTGATTGGTCTATTTGAAGCATCTCCATTATGTGTCTCAAAGGGGGGAGGGGAACAGAATGTTTGAATCTTATAATATTGGGTTGCACAATCATTTGAGGTGGTTCTGTGTTAAGTTTATTTTATTTAATATTAGTATTTTTGTTGCAAGCTTGATATCTGATGTAATTCAATGTTATTCCACAACATTTGGAAAATTGGGATGTAATGGAAGCATCTCTGTCCTGTCATTATGAATGGATCAGTCAATATAAATAGATCAGTCCATATGAATTATGTGCAGGTTTCCCTTCACTTTTTTTCACTTGCCAGTCAAACTAGTGATCCAAAATTCTGGTTGGTCTGCAAGCTATTTTTACTAGCCTGCCTATTTTCATATTCAAAAAGCAAAACTTTTGTTCTGATATATTCATTGTTGAATAACAGTGAATACAGGTGACAGGCAACATGAAGGGGAATACAGACATTACTTTTGACTTAGTAGAATACAGAGAATCTAATTCAGGGAGTTTGGTAATGTAGAAACGGATTAGGTATGTTGAGAATGATGTCATATTTATAGTCTGTCACATCGGTGCGTAAGGCCTGGCAGTATCCTCCATGGGAAAATGAGCAGTAAATAACAAAACTAATTGATACAGCTTGTATATATTTGAGCTGGAACTGAGATAATTTTCAAGTGATAAATAGGTCTGATTGTGCATTGTTATGAATAATGTTTTACTGTGGATAGGAGGTAGTCAGATTTTTTAACTCGCCAACCGGACTACCAATAGGAGGGTTTCCAGTCACCCGGCTATGTTTTTAGTCGCAAATGGCCAGTGGGTGAGTGCTAATTTCAAACCCTGATGTGGGTAGTTCAGTTGATAGCTAGTAAAAAGAAACTTCCCATCAAAATTTTATTTACAGCGATAACAAATTATGTAAGTTTAAACAAATATTTTTGTCTTAACACCTTCACAGTATTTGTAAGTCATCCATTCCTGTCACCAGTTACATTGCATATATGATACCTAAGACTTCAACCTTATCAGAAAGCATCACTGATCGGGACATGGGTTGCCAATCTGTGAAACACAATCAGGACCAGGTTCAAAAAGTACAGAGATGACTCAGTCCTACTTGTTACATGTAAATACTCAATTTTACATATTAACCAACACACACAATAAACACCCTATGAAAGCTAGGCCACACCACACTCCATACCACCTAGTATTGTTGCTAAGTGCTGGTAGGTTTGTGTAGCATAGAGGGATGTGCAAATCTCAAATGGAACTACAGATTTTAGAAAACTGACATATTACTGATGAAAATTTCTTCAAAACAACATTATATATGCATGATTTGATTCAACTGACCAGCTAAGGATGCATGATAGCATTATTATTGAATCTTGTCTGGTATTGCTATCTCCAGTTCTATACTTCAAGGCCTCAGTATCTCTCCTCCATTCACCCTCCCTTTCCCCTACCCCTCCCCTCATTCAGGGTCCCTATCCACCAACTTTCCCTCCCCATACCACTCATCCATCTAGTATGCTTTGGTTTTCATAGTGTTTATCTTGTGAATTTTGTCAGCTTTTGAGTGTGTTCTGGTACCAACTGAGAACAGTTAAAAGCTTGTGGCCACAAAAATACCAAAATATTTTGGAAGCAACTCCTTAATGCTCACTGAAGGATGGCTCCTGGACCCCCTCAGCTGGAATTAAATGAAGGCCATGTAAGCCATGGCCTTCCACTTTTTGGCAATGGACTTGGTGCCCTACAAAATTGCATGTTTTTCAAGGCCACCTTGACTTTTGTGCCCCCAAAGGAAATACAACCAAGCACAAACCAGACAACATACAATGTATTGTTTGAACTTGATTCATTTGAGATGCATAAGTATGCCAAAAGAGAACAAGAGCCCAATGGGCACTGTGGTTCCTTGCTGAGTGTAATGAAACTGAGCCAATGAACCAGTATTTCTGTAGATGCACAAAACCTGCTCTGTAGACAATGCACATCTTGTGTTAACAAACACATTCAA
>WURT03108406.1:0-12152 GCA_009936505.3 Holothuria glaberrima
TTAATTAGGCATTCACTCTCTCTACGAGTGAGAGCTGCTCACTCGTTATTTTGAGTGACCGCTTCATGAGACATATATTTCCCTATAGGAAAAGCCTACCTTTTCACTCTGAATCGAGTGAAGAGGATTTCACTCCATCAAAGAGTGACAAAATTCACTCGTTTACATTAAGAGAGTACGGCGTGCAATTAGGATGCCAAATATCTCCCATATACGGCCGTTCGGTACATGCAAAACAGCCTTCTCATAGAATTTATTCATTTTTTGTCTCCGACTTTGCCAGCGGCCTCTCAATTGCACCTAAAATTGAGTCTGTTCCGCCCTGTTCACGTACGCCCTCGGGGTGAACAATTTTATGGAACAGAATAATATGTATAGATTTTATAACAAAGGGAGTAAAATAAATTGTCTGAACCTACTCTACAGAGTCTAGGTAATCTCACAAATATAGTGTCAAGTTTGTGTTTTAATTAGAAATTCAAGATGCGATTTCCTGAAATCGGGGGATAATTTAGGGATGCCAGATATTTTCCCGGCTGTTGTTGATCACAGCCTTGAAGGCTACACGGGTTCAAGGGAGAAAGGAGTCGCCCCAAGTTTATTTTCAAAATTCTACTTAATCTTACAAATCTTCTTTTAATTTGCTCACAAGTATTTTTCATAATGATTCTGCATAAAAACATTGAATATTGGAGGTAAACGAGGAGTTAGTCCGCATGAATAAGAAATAAGACACGTGATTGGAAGGAACCATTCCTGAATTAGGATGACGGGAGTACACTATTTCAACTTAGGGAGACTGCATTTACCCTTTAAATAATCGCATGGGCAAATCAATAGTAAAAAATGTCAAATTTTTCCTAGTGGCTTAGAATGCAGTTTCCTTCAGTCTGGAACGCCTAGAATCCCGAATTTTCCCCTTATACTGGCCACCCATGCATGATACTAGACACATTCCAGTCAGTTGTGTTGTAGAGTGGGGATTCCTGCAATCTGGGCATTTAATGCCAAATGTTCTGACTTCAGTTCTAATCTCAGTCAGTCGAGCTGAGGTCGGATTTGGTCCTACACAGCCTCCACTTTAGGAGCCCCCCCCCCCCATGACAATTTCTTGAATCCGCCATCATAAAAGGATTACGGTCGGTCCATTCTCTGTCAAGATGACCCGGTCGATGAAGTGCAACAGTATTCCCTACATGTAGAGTACCTTCTCCACTGGAGGACACGGACACAATTCACTTCGCCTGCGTCAATGCCTCTTGCAGTTTTTGAACCCTAACGCCGCCTTTACCTATCGGTCTTCCCTGTGCAATGATTAATTTGGTTACTGCACCCGAAATAGCCCTTCTGCTAAGGAGTGTAGCATGTTGAATACATGTGTGAATTATTTAACCCATTATATTCATCTAGGCCAGAAAACCAGCCATTAAATCGGGTAGTTCCACGGATATGCTTTCGAAGATTTGCTGCCTTCTGATAAACTGTACTCTCAGTCATTAATATCGAATGTCACAAAAAATTAAGTTACTAATTACATATAAGGGCCTATATATGCTCACCAGGATATGGCCAATTGTACAGCAAAATAGGCTTGTGGGACGGTTGGAAGTAACTCAGTTGTAAGAATTGGAACTGTCGGGGATGACGAAATTTCCCTGTTAACATTGCCCCTCCAAAGAAGTCTGAGCAGCTGTTCACGGGTCCTCTCCGACGAGGGATACATATTGTAAAATATGCTAGTTGCAGTTTGCAACGCCCACATGACTTATCACCTTTGTGTACTTCCGGTTGTGCTTGTATGCACTCACGAACCACATTCCAATACCCGGACAGTCTAGTCCAAGCCAGCGACCTGTAAATACATATCCGATCCTTACTTAAAGGGAGAAGGCAGTTTCCCCAAGTTTATTTTCAAAAATTTGCTGAATCTTACAGATCTCCTCTTATTTCTCTCACAAGTATTTTCGTAATGTTCTTGTATAAAATCATTGAATATTGAGGAAAAACCAATGAGTTATTATGCATAAATTTAGGAAGTAGCAAAAATATTGTCACATGATTGATAGGAGCCATTCCTAAACTAGTGTACCGGGGTACACTACTTCAAATTGGGGGGACTGCATTTTCCCTTTAATAATAGTTTCTGAACTGCAAGTTCAGTGACAATTTCATTTTATCATATTTACAGAATAATAGCAAGTGAAAGCAAAATGCAATTAAAAGCCAGATGGTATTTCGAGAGTGCACACCCGAAAATTAACAAACGTACGCATGGAAAGAAAAGTAAATACAGAAACTAAGAGAACTCCGACCCCTACCCCACTCACAGCTCCTAAAAATCAACAGAACAATTGCAGTAGCAGTCTCAGGAACACAACCCTTCCCTACCAAAGAGAGGAGGCCCCCACCCTACCCGACGGAAGAACAAACGGGACTAAATTGTAATTGTTGATCTACATGTGTAATGACTAAAAAGTTGAACGGGATAGTGACGGCGCCATGCAGGATTTGTCCGACGGTGGGGCCAAAACGAAAGGGCAGCAACCTGAAGCGCCGACAAAGGAGAAGTCAGGAGATGAGTGAAGGATAGCCTAGCCAAATTTTTAGCCCACTCTCTTGAAGGTTTTAACTGATAAAAAATGGTGGTTTTAAAATTTAAAAGGAACTGAAATCAACTTCATTATGTTCCCCTCTCCCCATCCGGGTAATCCTAATGACGACATGAACTTTTTGGTTAGATCTGGATGAAATCAGAAAATTTTGGAGACAATGACAAACTGCTCATGGTAATATAGGATACAGCGGAAGGTGAAATCAAAAGGAAACATTATTCGTTACAATATCTGAAAACAGGTGACAGACGTCTTGAATTTCTGGCACGAAAACAACCTTGGCGCTTATATTAAACTGTCCATTTTCTTGTTCCAAAGATACTAACCAGATTTAGCTAAGCACCTGACCTTTAGTCACTGGACATATCATATAATTCTTTTTTACTCCATTTTTCAGAACTGATAGTATTCTGAGGGCTTTAGAAAGACGCTAATGCTTAGAAACGCAGCGCTACTGCTGGGGATACTTGGATTCATTTAGAGCGTCTACAATCCTCGACGTAAGCACTCGTGGTAAAACCGGCATTAGATGAATATATCACGGGAAATTCCTCAATGGCTGTAAGACCTAGTAAAGGAGGCATTGTCGGGCATTGTCCTTGGGGGAGTATATGGGCTATGGATGAAACATAAAATATCCACTTTTGTATGACTGCTCAGTGGACAGCGATTTGTGACTTTGGACATTTGCGAGACGGGGGAAGGCGTGACCCCAATATGTGTATTGTAAACGTATACGTTGGAGTAGGCGTGTATATACACGTCCACGTGGGCGGAGCAAGATTATACTATACATGATTACGCAGATAAATGTATTATAGTAAGCAATCAGAGAAGTAAAACCTCTCTGCTTTTAGAATGTATAGCAAATGTAATACAATTGGAAAAAGTGCCATAAATAGCAGGAAAACATAACAACATTGACCAAACATTGAAAGCATCGGGCAATCAGCTCCCAGACAAAATTATTTGGGGAACAACGCCTCCCCCCCCCCTCCGTGCTTGCTACACTTGATCCTCCCATAGTCAGCGGTGGGGCTATAAGGGACTCATTCGGAGGGTGAGAATGGCATTTTTCACACATTTTAGTACAGGTTATCCAATATCTACAGAGATTGGCATGTATAGTGCAGAGAAATTTTCAAGCTAAAATATCTCCTGTACCATATAGGCGAAGGAAGCTATTCTCGAATGGGGGCTGAAATTTGTTGGGAAGGGATCTAAGGGGAGGGATGTTCCCTTGGATTTTTGTTTGTTTGTTTTTGTTATTTTTTCTTTGATATTTGAGCGTCCTTAGATACAATTTAGTGCAACAGAGTGAGCATTTTGTAAGGAAACTGACGGCAAATTTTTTGAAATTTTTAACAGACAGAACAATAAAGGGATTTTCGTCCTTCCAATAAAGGGGTAGCCCAAGCGTACTTTAGCTGAACCATATCTTTCACCGACGTCTTTAACCCCTACCACGACCCCTACACGTATGTCCTATACTGCTGAAAATGACCCTTCCCAGGCCTTGATAATTTCCAGATGAGAAACAGTAAAATCTGAAATGAACTCCATCATTCCACCCGAGTCAAGGAGGGGCAGGGGATGTCCCCTCCTGATAAAAGCTCAGCCACTGCCTGCATGTTACTGTAAATTTTTCAGGACAAAATTTGAACAGATTTTGGTGCAAAAGGCCCATTTTAAGACAACAACATGTATAACAATACACGGCGGAAGCGTTGGTAAAAATAATGTATCACGTACTTTCCATTTGACAGTGTTTAAAATGTGTTACGACTGATAAACACTGACGTGACTCAGGCCATATAGCCTACAAGGGCTACTCTGTCACCGATTTTCCATTGCAAGTTTTTCGAAAACATTTAAGGGCTCTATATGAAGTCCTCATGTCTATTACGTGACTTGACTCATGCCATATAGCCTACAAGGGCTACTCTGTCACCGATTTTCCATTGCAAGTTTTTCGAAAACATTTAATGGCTCTATATAAAGTCCTCATGTCTGTTATTTAAAGTAAGAAGTGAGAGTTAAACGAACGATTTTGCCACATGTAATGTTAAATCTCAACCTGACAAGGTCCCTTTTATTGTATAACGCTGTATTTATCGCTGAAGTGGACCACTTCAGTTGTTAATAGGCGGATGTTGGGTATCCATCAATTATTTCTACTGGTTGGCGCTATACACGTTATACCATTAATGCATTTACACAGTTAGGCCAGTCAGTAGTAAGCATCGTACCAACGTGCTTGATGCAACGCAGTTCTTGTTTGTCGGTACTGACATACACGTTTACTTTCATTCTTAACATCTGAACATGGTTTCAAAGGCAGGACCAACGGCAATCGTTTGTACATCATTTGCTCTCGTTCTTCTGGGCACAGCACCGATACCCTTGGATGGTGCCAACATCCTTGTTTTCCCTGGCTTGGGGGAAGCAACTCATTCGTTGGTACCACGAATGTTGGGAGAGCGGTTGGTTGACAGGGGACACAACGTCACCATAGTAACGAGTTCCATTTTTGTCAATTCTTCGTGGCATGCTTCTCCGTCGGAGCGCATCCCGTTTGTAGTTTACAAATCCATCTACGAACGAGAGTACATCCTCGGTACAATCGAGAATTTTATTAATAAGTCGGTGAACGGTGAAATGTCAGTCAAAGAACACTTCAAACAATTAGATGAAAGCACGGAATTTTTCTCGGCAGAGTTGGAATCCGTGCTCGGTGACTACGAAGTAATGCATCAATTAATTGACGGAAAATACGACCTCGCACTGATCGATCCGTTCGCACTGTTTCCTTTATTGGTCGTCGAACGGCTCAGAATCCCTTTAATGATACCCCACTGCCCGGGAACGATGCCTCCGCCACTCGCACGGCTGTTTGGTCTACCCAGCAATCCAAGCTACGTCCCCGATGGTATGACAGGCCTTTCACATCGAATGTCGTTTATGGAGAGAGTACAGAACTCTTTAAGTTCAGCAGGTTATATTGTGTTTAAATACCTATTTTTGAATGGTTTTAACGAAAAACGTCATTTCTGGAATGTTAACCCTCACATGTCGACAGCCGAAGCTCTGATGAGAAGATCTGACGCCTGGTTAGTAAATAGTAATTTCGTGTTGGATTACCCAAGGCCCTTCCTTCCCCATTCAGGATTATTGGGTGGTTCGTTGATTCGGCCGGCATCGCCAGTACCCCCTGGGGTGAGTAACTTTGAGCTAGCCCCAAGACTGTTGTCAGGGGCGTAAATACGGGGGGAGTGACACCCCCTGTGAAAATCAAAAGTCGGTCTCTGAGCGCCAAAAAGTCGGTCTCAAATCTAGTTCAGTATGCCTTTGTAACAGTAGACCAGACATGAACAACATTTGATACCTTACTCAAATTGAAATTCCGGCAGAGATGAAGTAAAAGTAAAAAGATTGCCCGAATTTTCTACTGATTTTCCGAATTTTTGATCGAATGCCAGAAAAATGTGCAAAAAATTTCGCGCGCATGTAGTGGTTTAGTGGTCTATTTTAAGTACCTGAACTGCGACGAATTTCGGAAAACTTTTTGAAATTCGTCCAAACAATTGTCTGCGTCCCAGTTGGAAGAGTCCCGTACGCCTTTGATAATTACTACCGTCCTGTAAATTGTAGTTATCTAGAAAATTCGGATCGCACAACCAGTGGCGCACGCGGGGGGGGGGGGCATTAGGCCATGGCCCTCCTCACGGATGCCAATTTTTTTTAGGTCCTAAAATACGTAAATTTGTAACACAAATTTTACTTCAAAAGGTAGCATATATGGCACCACATTGAATGTAAGGACACCTAATGTTTCAAAAGTTTCCAAAGCCGGAGGGGACACCCTCCCCTTAGACCCCTCCCAGGCCGGCGATCACACAACATACTGCATGGCCCCCTTGAGAGAAATCCTGCGTACGCCACTGCGTACAACTATGTCAATGGGAGTCGGTCTTTAAGAAATGTAGTTGATCCCAAAATAGTTCACACCCCGCGCCCCTACAAATTCATGTATATACGTCCCTGGCTGCAGGAACAGTCTCCCCTCCTCCCTACTCCAAGAGTCATGTTCGGTGTTGCAGTCACTTGACAAGACGCCCATAAACAGTTACACAATTAAATTTCAAGAGAAAGTAGTTCACACATGTGCAAACTGAAGCCACTGGCGTACGCAGGGGGAGCCATTGGGCCATGGCCCCCCTCACGGATGCCAATCTTTCTTTTAGTTCCTAGAAATACGTAAATTTTTTTAACACAAACTCTGCTTCAAAATGTAGCATATTTGGCACCACATTGCATGTAAGGACACCTACATTTTCAAAAATCCTCGACATGAACAACATCTGAAGTGCAAAAAAGCAAAAAAAAAAAAAAGGTCTTCGAGAATTCGGATCGTACAATTATGTCAACGGAAGTCGGTCTTCAAGGAATGAAGTGCAAAAAAGCAAAAAAAAAGGGTCTTCGGAAAATTCGGAATTGCATGGCCCCCCTTTAGAAAAATCCTGCGTACGCCACTGACTGAAGCCACATCCAGATAGTCAGTTGAGCGGCATTACAATGAAATGAGTCGAAACACAAAAGACCAGGCCCGCAACCAGACCTGGAGAGCCTGCATGCAGGGGGCAAACAAATCTCAGGGGGCTTCGAAAGTATGGTATTGCACAGGGGTCTGGCCCCCAATCTCCCCCCTTGGTTGCGGGCCTCAGGCGAACGCTATGTATTAAGTGCGAGTCAATTTGACCAGTGAAAAACGTTTGTGCGACCGCAAACAAAACATGACTAACATTTAATCTGCATTTCGCACGGCGTTTCACCGAGACGACCTTTCACACTAGACTTTCAACGGTGGAGTCCCGGTATTTTCCGGTAGTTTACCCTGGACGCTTCGAGGGTAAAAAATTCCGAAAATTTAATCTAATCGGTGTTTCAACTGTTTCACCCGAGTTCCCTTTCATACTTCGACATTCAACGTGTGCACCCGTTGAAAATCTTGCCAGTGTGGAAGGGGTATTAGGTGAGGGGAGAGGGGTTATCGGAAGCGATTTGAACACACCTGTCTCGTAATTCTCTGAACAGCTCTCGAAAAATGACGATCCCGTCGTTTCATCATCCGGCGGTTCTGTAGCACGGTCCTTGATGCTGTCCTTGATGAGGGCGCAGGGATGGGTACCCTCCCCAAGACCTAACGTAGAAATAAAGTAGCCTGTACGTCTGGCCGTGGTCATGGCATTGTTGACTGCGAGATGAGGTTTTGGAAGGGTTACTCCGACCTTACGGTAAGAGGTGTAGGTTTAACACGATCGCATAGAGTTGGCGTTTTAACCTGTAGCTTCACCAATTTGCATGTGCCTAGCGTCGGTGGGAACGCCTCTCCTACCCCTGTTTTGCAGTGACCAATGTGTGCCACGCCCCACCACCTCTTCTTCAAAATTGGACTGCTAACAAAATAAATTCCAAACGCAGTTTTTCATTTAATAATCTAGTAAACCTTATGGTGGCTCACCAAGGGCACATTAAATGTCACACAATTTGTAATTATATTATGACAGTTCGGACCATCTTCCTCTTACAAAGACTTTCATGTTTGCTTTCTCGTTTTTTTTTCTATTTATTTATGATTTCATATAAAAAAAAGTAAATTTTGTCCGTTTAGTAGGAACCAATTGAAAATTTGGGGTTCTAGTTAAAGGAGATTACAAAATTTGGGGTTTATTGTAGAAAATTTGTCGGGGCACTGGTTGCACTAGTAGAAGATAACATACCTTTTGGTACACATGAAAGCTCTCCTGCGAAATTGCAATTTTTCCCCGACGGGAGGGACTTTCCCTCTCTGGGGCCATGGCTCCCTGCCCACCACTAGGTAGGTGTTTCCCCCTGCGTCTGGATTCCCACATCATCCATGCCGCTCGAACTATCACGACCGTTTTGAGTGTCAATGAGCAGATGAGACTTAGATCGCAGAGAAGTCATTCCTACACCCTTCCACCAATTACAATTATTTCTGCCCTTGTACCTACTGAGCCTGAGAATCCTCGAAAAGACACAAATTCCACACTGAGTACGGGAATGCGAGACCTCAGTAGAGCCTGTGTTCATGGGAATCTGTTCAAGGCAGTAGGCAGTCGCCCCAAAATTTAGCAAACTCGACTTGCAAATTTCCTTATTGCATTACAAGCACATGTGAAGACGTTTTGAACATAACTATTACAAACAATAGAGAAAGCATGGAGAAATTCTCCTTGAATTTCACAAAACACTAACAAAAGTATTGCCACATGATCGAAATAAGCCATTCATGAACAAGAGAGACGGGGCATACTAACTCTGATTGGGGTGACTGCATTTTCCCTTTAACGAAACGCTACCTGAACGAAAGGAGGCGTGCTTCTTACATACCCTTGGACTTAAAGTGAAAAACTTTCAAATAACCTGAGGCTCCTTAAATTAATTTAACCCAACCCTATAGAAAGGGTCCCCTTTAGTCGACTAAAAAATAATACAAGGAATCCTATGTAGACAGAAGTTTTGCTAGACCGAAATTCGGCCAGACCAAAACTGTGCTCACGGTCACTAGGTAGGATTAGCTATAGAATATTGATTGAGGGTAGTGTCAAAATTAGGCTTGGTGTAGGGTTCCTATATAGAGGAACCCTAGCTTGGTGTCGAGTGGGACGCCCTCACATATAGTGTGGATGGTGCTGAAAAGAGAGGATTCAAACTTTCCTGCTTTCCAGCCTCCTGCAGCACCCTTTTATGAAACGAAATTCTCGGGTACGTACAGTATAGGTGAAAAGAGCCCTGATTTTGTATTAAAAAAAAAAAACCTTTGAGAAGTGAACAATTTACTAACGTCTTGGCCAAAACTACTCGTTATCTAGCGTATCCACCCAAATTCGGGTGGATCACTTTAACAACGCATATGTATGTCATACATACGACGAGCTATGACAAAAATTAATTGCATAGGACAACAACTTGGCACTAAATGTTGAATGAGCTCAACATAAGCAACTAAACATTAAACTAAAGCATCATATCAATCGATTTGGCGAGGATATACTAAAAGACTGTATATCGATCATGAACAGGCTTACGATCAGGCCCGTAGCCAGACAAGGTACTGGAGGGGGAGAAATAGCTTCTAGGGGGCGAAAAATTTTCCAAGGGGCCAAATGTGTAAAAATGTCTCAAGTCAATGACAACCGGAAACTTTTTAGGTGAGAAAATTTTCAGGGCCCCAACTCCCTTGGCCACGAGCCTGCGGCTTACCATTCGTACGCACGGCTTTCGCCTAAGATTAAACAAGCTCTTGGAACAAGCTCATGCTTAGAATTTGTAACGGAGGTTCATAAAATCACTAACAAGGATACTAATAAGTTTTAATGAAGAGATGTGGCCTACACAGTCGGGCGCAAATTACGTAAGAGTCAAGACCATGAAATAGGCTACGATGATCGATTCTTCCATTGAAGTTCTACAAAGCATGAGACGGGGGTAGATGCATAGGCGTAGAAAGCTGTTCGAAACTAGGAAACTGAACCTTGTTTAGGATCGCCGTCACGGGAGAGGGGTCTAAGGAAAATTTTTGGATATTTCAGGGTCCTTAAATGCTATGAGGTGCAATTTTGGACAAATTTTAAGGTAAATTACTACAAATATTTGACATTTCTTACAAAAGAGACAAATAAGGAGTTTTCGTCCTTGGAAAGTGGGGGGGAGGGGGACTGAAGCATAGCATACTTCCCACAAAAATTTCGCTGGGGGCTTGCGCCCCATCCCCCGCTTCCTACGCCCTTGGGTAGAGGGCTTTCCCCTCCAAAAAATGCAAAACTAAGAATTCGGGTAGAATTTTTAGAAATATCCTGTCAAAATGCTTCTAATTAGCCTGACGATTTATGCAAAAATTAAACCTCCTCTCAAAAAGCTTCTTTTAAGTCTGTGCCTTCAAGCGATGCCAACCGACAGCCCTTAATCTGAGTAGCTTCAAGAACGTTACAAACAAGTCTGCATAGCCACGGGGCCTCTCGAGGCATACCCCTCCGCTATGTTGTGATTAGGCCTATGCCACCGCCATGATTTAACAACGACCACTATTGTTGGGTTCATGCAAATGCACCCATACCCACCCCCTCTCCCCCTCCCCCCCACACATACACACACACATGCACACACCCAAAAGAGGATAATTCGCCTGTTCAAAAACGCTTTGGCCCTCCAAATTCAAGTTATAAGCTGCCAACGGGCGCTTCCCTGAAGCAATGTGCACAGAACGACATAAGCTCAATTTGTAGCCTGCATGGGGAAGTTTCGAATATATTGGATATCATATACAACGTTTTCACTCACGTTTGACGGTAGTGTCAATAGATGGGGTGATTGAACAGCCATTCTCGTCCAGTTCAGATATAGTCTTCCTCATCCTCGTAAGTAGGCTGCCCGTCAGAAGGTGAAAAACTCAGTCTTACTCAAAAGTATTGCTGGGCTGAACAACCCCTTATAAAACTGTATAACAACCTCTGTTCAGTTCAAAATGAACCGTTCAAGCAGGGATCTTTTCCTTAGAACACCCTCTTAAGAAATTGGTCGTCAGTAAAGTTCCAGATCGTAAACCAGGCAGCCGGTGTTTCCCTACGCATGCATCGGAGAGATATTACACGCGTTTTTGCTCAGTAACTAAAAGGTAAAATGCTGTTGAAAGGCGGTTGTTTCATTGCACTTGACCATCCCGTTCTTCACAAGCCTCGATTCTGAAGACTGAAGTGTAGTGTGTCGGATTTAATTTTGGCAAATAGCTATAATTTTATAGTTTTCTATCCTGCCAGTGAAATCAAGCTGCTCATTCTCTGTCCGGTGGGCTGAAATTGATAATGTTTTCTAAATACCTTTAAAAAATTCGAAAAGATGAGCTATAGGACTGATCCCTGTGGTCACATCCAAAAGAACTGTCGTAAATGAGTTGTAATACAGCGTACAAGCACAGAAATCGTGCTTTCTGTACGACGCAGGAATTACATTATCTAGAAGTAGCACAATATCCTGTTGGAAGGCACAATACTGAGAGCACGGTAAACTATTCAGGAACTTCACGTATCTACGTATCAAAATACCGAAGATGCTACTTCTTTCAACCAGCTACATATGACCATGAACACGGGAAATGAACTTAAACTGTCGATTTGTGGTTTGACAACTTGTCTAAGTTTAGAGAGGGCGACCTGCAGTACGTTTTCCTTTGGAGCTGTTATACATGCAGCGTCCTGGCTTACGAACCTCGGTCCTAGGTTATTCATTCAACTTACGAGAAGTAGTTTAAATCAATGATAGGTAACCGTCGATAGAAAGGTAAATGGTAACCGTTGATAGAAAGGTAAATGGATTTTGATGTTATTCACAATCTGTAGGTGTGTACCCAGAGGGTTGTTGAGGAAACCTTTTTACCTCCCCCGAGAAAGAAAGAAAGAAAGAAAGAAAGAAAGAAAGAAAGAAAGAAAGAAAGAAAGAAAGAAAGAAAGAAAGAAAGAA
>WURT03108417.1:0-12152 GCA_009936505.3 Holothuria glaberrima
TAAGCGGAGCGCCACCATTAGTTGCCGCGAAGCGTCCAAGAACATTTGAGATTTTAATACATCACAGATCGCCGGAAAAGGCACTTGCCAGGGTTGAGAGCAGCCATCAACTTAAGTGTGCAATTTTGGTGAAAAAATGTAAAGTTTCATTTTATTCTCACGAGGCAGCGGTAGGCTAGGTTCCAGCAAATACTGACACTAGCTGTCAATGACAATAGCCACGCACCTAGGCCTAGCTTATGCTGGCTACATAGGCTATATTAATAACCATCAAGTTCATTCGGTGTAAGTTGTGAAGTTATTTACCATTGTCTCTTTGTAATTCACAGCAGAGGTGGCGCTAGGATTTGCCGGACGCGGGGCCAGCGACCCGTAGCGACGATAGCCCCGATGCTGTTGAGAGGTTGGTAAGGAGGATTTGACGAAAACCTGCGTACTATACCATGCCATATTTCGGTGCATATATTGCATAAAATTTGTATACACTAGAGAAACATAGTTATGCCCTGATTCAATATTTTTCCCGGAATTTAA
Organism: Holothuria glaberrima; assembly: GCA_009936505.3. Lineage (NCBI taxonomy): Eukaryota > Metazoa > Echinodermata > Holothuroidea > Aspidochirotida > Holothuriidae > Holothuria > Holothuria glaberrima. The sequence goes on from WURT03108417.1 coordinate 535, forward strand.
CATGTGAAATTGCAAAGCCCGCGAAATTTTTTGGGTAAGCCTACACTAAAAAATCTGTACTTATTTGAAGCTTATATAGGTCAAATGACCGGGCAGTTGGGCCTTATCCTGCATAACTTATATTGTACTTCCCTCCTCGAATCACTAGCCGTACCGCACGACAGGTACAGGAGAACATTAACTAGGCCTAGGTTTGGCAAAATGAGATGAAATTCCCGACATTTACATAAATCCATGGGTTCTACTTATAAGTTACTTGAAAAGTTGTAAAGGGTTTGTACGAAATTTGGCTCTGAGTAACGGAACTGGGGAAGGGTGTGCAGAGCGTACCGAAAATTTTGGGTTTTATTGCAGAAATGACCCTATTGAAAGCCAAAATACGTATACGGACCATGGGTAGGGACAGAATTTTCCCGACAGGGGCCGGGCCATGCCGGACCATGCCAGTGACCCCAAGTTCCGACAGCCCCTATATTAAGGGGTGGTGAGAAGGGGATATGAAGGAGCCTAACTATCCCACGCCATTGCAGGACATATTTTGCATAATATCACTTAATACTTCAACAGCCGATTGCGCACTGATAGAGTTCTTTTGAATCTAAATCGTAACATTGCAAAGCGCAAAGAGCGCGAAAATTTTTGGTAAATAAAAGAAATAAATAAATAAATAAAAAAAAGCTGTAGGGGTTGTACACCGTATCGGCGATAACATACATTGTATCGAAACCACCAGATGACACACACAAGAGAACAGCAACTAGGCTTTGCGATGTTGGGATGAAATTTACGATCTCTACATAAACTGTGTACTCTACCTACATGTTACTTGTAAGGTGGACAGGACTTGTGCTATATAGGTATTTGGAATGGAACTTACAATACATTGAAGAAACTAAAGACATTCTATAGTGCTCGCAGCGCGCCGAAAATTTTGGGTTTTTATTAAAGAAATTGTCCTCTTCAGAGCAAAAAACAGGTAAACCGTCTATCATTATCAAGTTGAGTAGCCCAGTCGAGTGACATTTTTTGCCCAGATCGCCAGTGGGGGGGGGGGGGCGACCGGGGGAGCGACGAGCTTTCATGGGGCTGTCGCTCCCCACGCCCCCTCCCCCGTTGCTACGCCACTACAAATGATGTTGCTACCTCGTACAGCAAAGGAGGTAGATGGTTCAGTTCACTGTTGTATACATGCTCAAAATGAATGGTACAAACTATGAACAAGTATGACACATGTCACTCACTTTTCTGTCGTTTGATTTCCTGATAGAACTGATTGAGTGGATGAATATTGTCTAACTTTCAACTTGATGCTAGCAAAAATTCCGTAAAGTTAGAACTTATAATTCCAAGAACAGGCATGCCTACTTGCGCAGATAAGAGAGAGTAGTCATGGCCCGCAAAAAGAGTATAATTTACTTTCTTGGCTGTCTCATTTGCCTGAATGGATCCACTTTTTTGCTCGAATTGGGAGGACATATGCCCCCTGCTCCACCCCGCCTCGTACGCTTATGTATAAGGTGATGCAGGCTGCAATGCCGGGGTGTAAAAGGAAGTCATATCTGCACATGGCGACAGAGTGTTTGAAGCTTACGCACAGGCAGGTCTAATTCTATAGTGTGCAGAGATAGTCAATATGAGAGTGACAAATTGAAAATGTGCAGTGAAAAATAACACTCCGTGCAGTGATAAAACTGTATTTTTCGTGTAGCCCTCTAATTTTACCTTGGAACTTTGCAATCAGTAACCTAATATAAAGCACATGATTCACGATTTATCACATGTTGAATTCTTAACGTTTGTGTGTCCACGCTTACTCATTCATCGTCAGACTCAAACTGAGATTCTAATGTAGTCTTATTCAAGACCAGTGATTCTTAAATACGGTCCTTATGGCCACATGTGGCCAGGCGCCTTATCTGTGAGGACCCTAAACTGATTTTACGATTTTAAAAATCATAACGGACAAGAAAACGTAGAGCAAAGATGGAATAAGAGAACACAATTCATACTGAAATGTATTTTAAATTAGTTGAAGTCACTACTTGGCTGCTTCCAAGTTTGTTCTTTGCAAGTGGTAATTATATGCTGTATGTTACTTATTTAGCAGGCGTATTATATCCCTTGTTCAGTCATATACAGACAAGTATGGGCATTTTTATGAGCTTTGTTGCTTTGTACATATACTTTTTCAGGGGTACATTGTAGACTTGGCCAAGTCTTTCTGCAGTGGTGTCTTTTTCTCAGGCTGTACAGTCGTGTGCACTTTGCCAGGCTTTTGATAAACACTCCCTCTAACGACTGCCTGCAAGATCTCCTTAAAAAGAGCTATCTACAGGCAGTCGTTAGAGGGCGTGTTAATCAAAAGATTTGCAAAGTACACACGACTGTATAGAGAGAACACCACCACAGAGAGACTTGGCCAAGTCTTGGATGCATTGCTGATCGCGTGTATTTATAGTAACAAAGCTTCCGGACCTCTTCACTATGGATTCATTTCTCGAATGTACACTTTCTAAGCCTGAGATCCTCCAAGTTGCGGCTCTCGACCCAACCTAGTCCGCAGTCTGCTGACTTAGTATCTTGGGTCGCTTTGAGGCTTCCCATACTAGGTTAGCAATATATGCCATTTGTATTTTTGGGCTACCATATCTTTGAAAATTTTGACTGCTCTCAGATTCACATTCTCCTAGGTAATTGATCTCTATGGATCATTTATATGTTTAAGACCCTTCATTCTTGTGTCCAAAAAATGTCCAAAAAGTTTGAATTATACAAGCGATGCTGTTTTGGTTTTAGACATTCTATCAAGCTGCTTAAATCTTGTTACTAGGACGTTCATACTATTGTTTGCACAAATCTGAGGGCAATGAGCGCTAAGGGGGAATCAGGGGGAGTTTCGAAAAAAAAAATGGGATACTCAAGTTAAACCAGGGCTTTATAAGAATCCAAAAGCTTTTCTCTAGCTGACCTCTCAAAATGGTTCGCACAAAAAGGAGATGAATGGAGTCAACTAGTTGAGTAGGTCTACTATTCCCTTCTCAGATGCCAAAAAATCGCATCTACTGTAATAGTGTTTAATATCATTTTTTCCTGCAAGGACCCTCATATTCCCATCAGTGACAGTGAAAATGGTGACCGAAGGGGCTATGGCTAATTCGTTCCTCCACTTTAACCTCGATTGTAGACTTCTTCCTTGCAGTCCATAAACATGCCGTACTGACAGAAGTGACAATTGAGGAAACAGTAACACCGTAGGTAACTTTGGCAATGTACTATATGAAGAAAAACTTTAAAATGTTTTCAAAAAAGCAATTTTTCGGTGAGCCAATTTCCGCTTTCTAATTATTTCTATCTGTTGGACAGCTTGATTAGCACAAGTCTTTCAAACCCCACGTCACCCCCTTCCATCCCTCTTCCTCCCGGGACAGGACAAGCTCCTTGCATCATCAAAGGGTACTCCCGCTATTTATTATTGAAATACAAACTGGAATAAGACTGATTTTTGAAATCTTTTTAGTTTTTATTTAAGGTTATTAGGTAATTCGAAGACAGCCAAAATTTGACTGACAGTGCGTCATTCTCGTGTCAACAATGTCGTAAATACCCTACAGCTTCCGGGGACGAAGCCCCCAGTCGCCCGCTGGGAGGTTGACCTTTGACCTCATTTTTGGGAACAGTCCAAAACTCGACGAGGCCCCTGACATCTGTTAAATACCGCAGACGTTTCTCCGCTCCTGACCGCGATCAAGCCTTCCACACCAGGGTATAGGAGTCGCCATCCCAAAAGGGTGTCAGTTTCTTATGTCCCGCGCTGCTGTTCTGCTACCCTGGGTCGGACCCATACGTAAAAATGATGTATGTGTAGGTCTACCCTTTTATTTCAGCATGTTTTGTTTTATTATTGTCGTTTCATCCATAACAATAGTAAGCTATAGACAAGGCCTAGGGGCGTTTGCCCATTCCCATTTAGTGAAAGGGAGCGTTTAGCTGAAAAAAGGTTTGGAGTTAGTGTACTAGGACGTCCACACTATTGTATGCTAAATAGCACGCTTTGCTATTCAATTTTGACATAGTCCATAGCTATAGTTACGTCCATACACCCGCATACGCGTATGTAGCAACAATCACTGCAGCAACGCACGCAGGCGATGTTATTCTCACAATAACATTGCGTGAAAAAATTGTACGTGAATAGCCTAGGCAAAGTTCAGGAACAAAGTGTACGTGAGAACTAGGCCTAGGTAACCTACGGCTAGACCCAACCCAACTAATGCATGTACCCTATATCCTCAGAAAGTTTAAGAATCACTGTTCTAGAGGTAATTGCACTTCTCCTCCTATAGCAAGCAAAATCAAGGGTGCTCTTGAAGCTTGTGATCAAAGATATGATAAGCATAGATTCCAAACTTAAAAATGGCGTGTTGAATCCCCAAGGAGAGAAGATATCGGGGCGGAAGTGCTGCTCACTGATCAGTCGTTTTAAAGGCAGTTAGAAAAATAGTATCTTACAAAAGTGTAACTACTTGTTGATTCGGAACACATTTAAGTCTCAGAAATCATCATTCCTCAGTCTACTACATTTACAAGAAGAAGTATGTCTCTTCTCCGTTTCATGGCAAAGAAGTACTCATCCACAAATGAACCCACCATGACTGGTTTGAAGTACACAGCCTATTTACAGGTCAGTTATCATGATCTCGTCTAAAACTTCTTGCAAGCTCTTAATGGGGAAGCAATACACCTTATGCATAAGTGTCACGAGCAAAAAGAAAGTGATTCCTCCTTTTTAGTTGAGCTGCCTGCTACGCAGGCACCAGCAACTGATGTCAGCGACACAAAACTACGAATCTTGGCTTCTCCCAAGATCTCTTCTTAGACGGTTGGTTTTATCGAAATACGGTGTAGTCTAACTTGAAGAGGTTGTTTAGTTCTAGATGTGGACAAATTGGTGACCCCATGACCTTTCTAAGGGAGTATTATGGGGACATTTTTTATTTAAAATGAGTGGGCGGTTTATATTCTTAGAACAGTTCTGGTATATCAGTCTGACGTTTCTTTGCCAAATGTGGATGTTTTCAAATAGCGCCATCGTTTTTTTTATTGAATTATTTTGCATTTTCAAAAAATAAATAAATAAATAACACTACATACCTGACCCTGTGCAAAACACGCCAAAAAAAAAAAAAAAAAAAAAAAAAAAAAAAAAAGTTTCAATTTACCCAACCTGTACTCTGCACCATAACTAATGTCACGGCACCGCAACTACTTTAGACATTTGTCTTGTTAGGAAAGCGCCTACCATTGTAACTAACGACAACAAATTCAGACAGCTGATTCGTCAACCAATCGGATACGCACGTAATAGGCTAAAGGTAGCACACCACCAATTATTCCTCCATTGACTTACACACTAATATGAGTCTGTTTCGTGGCCCCTGGACCCCTGTAGAAGTTTTCAATGGGCACAAGCTACCCCTCATATGAAAGCTGACGATTTCAAATTTGTGTACCGTAACCGTTGAGATTTTGAGCTAGGAGGGCCTGTATAATAGAGTGGTGGTTCCTGTTTTTTTTACTCATTCAAAATGCCGTTTGCATCGCGGAAGGATATATTGCAAAAAAAGTGCCTGAAATACCTTCAGTTTTTTATTTTTGCAGAATGAGTACTTCAACTACTTTCCTACCACATACACATCACAAATTGAACACATCACTTTGCTAACATGGTCTAATCTGTTCCCCAAAAAGTTTTTCTAGGGTGTTAAATTCGGAGGGTAACCTCCCTTCTATTTGTGGTGTGCTACCTATAGAACAAGCCCAGTTTAGTGTGTAAGTCAATGGCAGCAATTAATGGTGCTCCACTACCTTTAATACTTTCTAAAGAATTAGTCAGAAACCCATCTAGCTCTCGTTGTATATTTGTATATTTGTAGTATATCGACTATAAAACTATAGGATCTGTGACTTGCTGTGACAAAGGTGTAACAAACTTTCGTCATTATCGAGGAAAAGCTCTTTGTGAAGAAGGAACTTAAACTAAACATTTTAACCTTTAACAACTCTTTATACACTGGGTACAGGTTGCGCGAGATCTGAAACAGGACGGTACAACCCCTTACTCTTTAGCCTCTCACAACTTGTCAGAGTTTTCATCCCCAACGAAGTAGGCCTACACATCACCTTGAAGCTCACGAGTTGATGTTAGCTGGCACATCAAAATTTTTATACCATGACCATTGAAGTTTTGAGCTAAAGGCACCTGAATATTAAGATTGTGATCCGTCCCGCCGCATAACAAACCAAGATAATGACGGCCCCACTTTCTTTCAAAGCATTAAAATCATAAAGAACAAAAGCAATTCATTCTTGCAAAATGTATTCTTCAATCTAAGCACTACATTATACATTACACAAATTATCCACTGCTCTTTTAGAACAGGGTGAAAAATGAACCATAATAATAATTTTAGGTGGTATGACACCTGAACTCGGGAGTTAACATAATAACTTGCTCAGTGTTTACTTCATATCCAGTGATCTACTAAACTTGCTATAGAAATTTTTATTGAGATCATTATGGAGCAGGTGAATCCAACATATTTAGTCCAGGCCTCGAATTAAGGATCGAGAAAAGCAAGGCAATTTTTGAGGCACATAAAAATCGCTTTGGATTTTTGTCCAAAACACAGGGCACCAAAGCAGTTTTTATCAACCAAGGAGGGCACCGAGGCAACTCACGAAATTCAGTCAGGGCATTTTCTCGAAAGGGTATTGAAATGATAAAAAAATTGATACAGAGACTAACTTTTTATTACACTATCATCACACTCATAGAATGACAACAAATAATTTGACTCTACATTCATAGTATATAATTCCGTGATCGAACTGATTGTCACCTACTCACAGTAAGCATACTAATTCCCTTAATAAAATGAAGAGCCTTTGTTGTCCCTTTCGTAGCAGTAGCCCAAGTCTACTTATTAATACACAATAGAGCTTAACAAATTGATTCACATTTTATCCGGTTAGACTGTACATGAGACTAAAATGAAATTTCAGGAGAACTTGGGGATGCTATGGCTGACCAAGGGGCAGAGCACCGACGGCAATTTTAAATTGGGGCAAGGCAGTTTACTGCCGTCGATTGTCTCCATTTAGGAGGGGGGGGGGTTACGGTGCCGTCGGTTGGTTCGAGCCCTGATTTAGCCTCCTTTCAGGCCTGCACCTACGCGTTTAAATACAATCGATCGCTAATAGTTTAATTTTGGAAAATTTTTTTGAAAACAAGGAACAAAATAACAAATATTTCACCCTTTGACGTCGGATACTGTGTGTACACATGACAGTGTAGTTCTTGCTCGTGCACTAAGTTTGACGTCCAAAATGGCGGTACAGGTAAAATCAAGCCCTATAACGTCAGGTGAAGAGCCTCTATACTAGTGATGAGATATGCAACTAGCTTCGCGGATTGCCCATTTGCTATAACCTCTAAGGCTATTACCCGACCTGGGGAAGGGGTTACGTTTACTGGAATTGCCCCTTTAGGTATAGGAGTCTTCAAATCTCTCGTATCTATTTTGTTATCGACAAGTTCCACTGCCACTGGTGAAGCTTTCCTCAGGCTCATAGGTGAAGGAAACCTACATCGTTTAGGGTGTGTGGATCAGTTATAACGCCTGTCCCGTCCTGGTGACTTGGACCCGACCGTATATTCTTCTTTGAGATGGATTATACCTCTCAAATAAAGGAAAAGAGGGATAATCGTCACAATTATATATATAGTACGGCACGGCGAGTCAACCAGATAATAATGATCTCCAGAAGAATACCTTCGATACCTAATGTTCACGGCGTCTCCCGTCAATCAAGGCCTGAGCAGTATTTTCAAGTTGGTCAATTTGGTCAAAACGGACTGGCTGAACAGCCTTATATTTAATGTCTACTACGGGTTGCAAAACAAGGAAACCCTTGTTTTGTTTCATTAGGCGGGGCTTTGGGTTCACCAGCGCAATAGGCTCCCCGTTCAATCCTACCTGCAATTTTAATTGCTTCTTTAAATGTGTTCGCGCCGAATTCATTCACTTTCAACTGCAAACGGGGTCCATTGCTACCATAAATCTCCGATAATACTTGCCTTCTTAGCAGCGACGCTATTTTTTGGAAACGCTTTATTGACTAGTTTTGAAATTACTGCTCCGTATACCCTAACGGCACATCCGATATGAGGGGTTTAACCTTAATGTTGACCTGAAAGTCTAAAACAAACAGACGATTTCCAAATGTACTTCTTAGTGTATGTATTCTTAACTTTGTTGTTATCCCCTTTTATACCTTAAGCTTTTCCAAATATTAAAGGCCGAACTTTTTAACCTAGCTAGTATACGATGGACCTGAGCTCACCTTTACGGCTTGGTAGAGTACCTATAAGGGTCTTATTGAGTTGGTTCACAAAATCTATGATTTTTTCCACATCTGTTGAGTTTTACTAACATCTTGCCATATACATGGTATGGCCGCTGATAAAATACTTGTAAAACATCATTTCCACGTATCCAGAAATACTTTTAAAATGTCATTTCCGGGTCGATAGAATAAAATGACCAACGAAGTCCTCATAACTACGTCGAACAACCCAGTAAAACAATCGCTGCCACTAGCTGACTACTGTAACGAGGTACTTCAACGTGCGCTGGTGTACTCGAGATGAACAAAGAGTGGAAAATGATTAAGAGGAACAGAGTCTGACCAAAAACGAAATTATCTGTAACAAGGGCGTAGAAAACGGGGGGGTCCAGCCCCCAGCGAAATTTGTGGGGCGGAAGTATGCTTCAGCCTCCCACTTTCCAAGGACAAAAGCCCCTTATTTGTCTCTCCTGTAAGAAATGTAAAAAATTTGCAGCAATTTACCTTAAAACTTGTCCAAAATGATGCACCAAATTGCATCTAAGTACCCTCAAATATCAAAAAATTTTCCGAAGGGGACGGGGACATCCCCTCCCCTTACATCCCCCAGGACGGCGATCCGAAATAAGGTTCAGCCCTCCACGTCTCGAACATCTTCCTACGCCTATGAACGGTATTACGAACAAATGAAACACTCCCAAACTCATCGAAAACATATCATGATAACTACGTAGAGCATACTATTAAGTAACATAAATAATATGCAAATGACTTGATGACAGCAACTTTAGAACATGAAAATCATGGTAAATAAGCAAACTTAAAACGTGATGTATTGTGAATATTTAAATCATTCAGTTTGTTTTCTGTATACCTCTTACAATATTTTAGGAACTCATGTGTATTCATGCACTAGAAAGGAGACCAACATCTTTTGTGAAACAAAGCAGTTGGAAGAATCATAAAAAAAAACATGAACACAGTTTCATCAGAAGCCTCGTAGCGCTGTTCACTCCCCACTGGCACAATAATCCGTCGCAAAGTAGTAGTTTGGTTACGTAAATATGGTCTATGCCTATGCCCCCTCCATTGCCAACACTGGTGAAATGATGATATGATATACAACAGTTATGACATCTTCACATGACATTGATTGTGAATGGTTTTGCAGTGCAGATCAATATCAATGGTCTCTTCAAACGCAGGCTACATACCACCTCTGGGCCGTGTATTCATGCACCCCTGATGAACTTGATGATAGTTTTTAAGTTCAGCTACATGCGATAATTGCTTACGTGTGAAGAAACCAAGCAACAAAAATTACAGTATACTAAAACATATGGGATTTCTCTAAAAAATATGGACCCCTGCATTCTTTCATCATAGGGTTCAGACAGATGAAACTTACACTTAGCCACCATTCTTTCGTACATAAAAGATATCGAACACACAATCTGTGCCGGGCGACTATCGGAAGCGCGTGAAATTCATTATAAATTAATCAGGTCTTTTTATGTAATATACAAAAAAAAAATATGAATACTTAGAAAAACATGTCGGAGTGTTGCAGGCAATATTTAATAATGGTACCGTCCAATATGTGAAAGTCGGGCGAAACAGGGTGTTCCCCCACACTCTCAAGAGTTTTGATGGTCCTTCCAATCGCCCTCTTTTCCTATAACTATATGATATCTAAGGTTTGCAACGCCGCCGTGTCAAGGCTTTCAATGCTCTTTCCGTTTTAACACTGTAGCAGAAGAGGGGTTACACCTTTCTTTGGGGAAAACATATTATAATTTGGCTTAAAATGATATTTACCACACAGACAGATAAGTTCCTTTATGATGTAATAAATTTGCACTGCCGTTGATTATTTCGTTGTTTTCGTTATTTTCTGGTTAACAGAAATATACTAAACGCACACTCTCTCGTGTGCACTGATAGCTTCAATAAGCTTTCCTACCAGACGCCCTCATTTAAACTTCAAAAATTGGTGGCGTCGTCATGAATCATTGGACTAATGACAAATCGATCATTTGAAATAGTTGAGCACGTAAACAAAAACACCGTTAAACACGTCAACATGTATGAATGTTTCTCACTATCTACGACTAACTGACTGATGTTATGGATTCCATCTATGGAGAAGACCCTTCTCTGCCGATAAATTTCGAGGAGAGGTAACTTTGTCCAATTTTATCCCAGTATTCTAATGAAAATCCTTTTACCTCATATCCACTAAGTCTGAAATTACGTTAGTCTTTCCCTACTACACTAGGTTACAGTATGCTACACCCACGCAGTCGTCTTATTCGCGAAACAGGTCTAACACAATGTGAAGCCTATTTGGGAAGGAACACTATGTTTCCTTTAAAATGTGACTGAGTCAGTGAGATCACGACGATCGTTGCTCACAGTGTTATAAATAAATTATCAGCAATATCGAGAACATGATGTGAAGAAATTGGGCTACAACAATGGATGAAATGCTTGGGAATGTTTAGGTTACTGCCATACAGTAACAGTATGCACTTAGGCCTAGGCCTAGTGTGTTACTGTTAGTGTTAGTGTTAGGTTTAAAGGGAAATATTGCATTTGTAAGACTTTTTATTTAATCTGTCCTGTTTTACAAACGATCAGGTCCCTTTTGATGAAAGAGAGGTAACTGGGAAAAAATTTCAAGCCGGTGAGCACTAATTAACAAGTAATTAACCTTTTTGTTACAATTGACAAATTTGTTCACCTAAACAATTATGCATGCAAAACCACACCTTGGTCACCACTGATTTGAAATCCACCAATCACATCAATTTATCACGTTACTTCAGACAATAACAAACGCCTACTACAACGTGTGAAAAATGTTCGTAAAATACGAACAAACTATTGAGAAACTTACGACATTGTCTGTATTCAACTACATTTAGTATACCATAAAGGGGTTCTTGAAAATTCCCTGGTATACAGTACATAAAGTTATACTTAGTGTAATTCGAATTGTAGCCTTTTGGGCCTTAGCAGGTTGCTGTGCTTTCGGAACAACAGGATGGGAAAGAGTTGTTGGTGTTTCAGCAACTGTAACTAGGCCTATATCGGTTAAGCCCCTAGGCCTATATCGGTTAAGCCCCTAGGCCTATAAGGAATCGAAAATTTTACGAACCTGTGAATGCCACTCGTCAAAGAATTGCGTATATGTAGTATTCTTCAACAAG
>WURT03108450.1:0-12151 GCA_009936505.3 Holothuria glaberrima
TTTTTGATGGTCACATGATGCTATATTAGCCAATGAGAGCCAAGTAAATGAATAACGGATAGCTAGGGGTTGTAGAAACACAAATTCATGAGTGCAAGTGCAAGGTGGATACAATGGCCTAAATACAAGTGTAATTTGAGTACCGTGTCATGAGTATATGAGTACAAGTATATAGTATGAGTACAGTATCATGAGTATAAGACAGTGCAGTGCCGGCACATTGAGTATGGTATGACATGAGTGTAAGTATAGTGAGTGTCTGGTGGACAACCACCTCTACTCTGTTTGGTTCCCTCACAAATGTTGGTTGTCTCGGGTGACCAGACGACTATTAAAATCGAGCCCTACCTCAGTTCTTTGCCGCATCCCAAGTTTTTGTCCTTGACTACTGGTACATGCAGGTACATATCAGATATTCTACGAAAAATGTACAACGGTACACTAATTGACAAAAAATGTGTCAAGTGTAGATGTCAAACACTAGCAAGGGACACTAACCTGACATATGACAATCGAAACTAAAATAAGATTCAAATCCTCACCTCTATAGTCATACTAGCCTAGAAGACTGCAGGTATAAGTTATGATTCAATTTCCTCCGTGAGCAATGTTTTTTCCCCAAGTTGAAAAGTTGGTAAATTCCAGTTGTTGTAAATGGTGTCTCAAGAGTTTCCAACATGTGAAAGAATTAGTGCATGTTGTGCCCATTGGTCTGTTCAGCCAGGAGTAGCCCAAATGAATGGAATAAAGATTATTTGCAAATATCCTTTTCATAGGTTTTGTCATTATTTTTTATAATATTTGAACAATATTTGGAAGCATTACTTCTCTGAGGGATCTTTATTAATATCTTTACTGTTGATATGGACATCTTAATGATTATTCCAATACTTTGGACAAGGCAATGTTACACATTTCCCTTTTCCTAAACAGGTAATATCACTTTAACTTCCCGACTTTGAAAACTGTAACTAATTGCATCCCTTTTCAAAGTTACAGATTTCCTTGAGTATGCCATCCTTCCATGGGGTACTCATTAAAACCTGTTACCTGTGAGTATCATTACAAGAGCAAGTTCATTCTCTTGGAGACAAGTAGGCAAGTGTGTCCAGTGAAGGCATGAGTATATGTAACATGCTATTTACTACACTACTAACTACCTTGAATGTTTTCAAGATGGGTTTTCATTTAGAGACATATTTTCAAGAGTCAGGCTTACATTTCTCTAACACTTTAACACACATGAAGCAATTCTTCCTTGGAGATAACCCAAGCAGCTTACAGTTTCAGCATAAGAGATATGTGTTTATTCATCTTGGCTCTGACTTCCTTGAAATGTTGATATATGTATTTTGTAATATTTGTCTGAAGTCGGTGTCATTTCCTTGAGTACTCTGAAACTCTTTCCTTTCTTTACCCATTTTTGTTGTCAACTTGGGAGACTAAGAATTCTGTGGCATTGTTTTCGTTACTTCATCTTTCAAAACATTAGTTTAAGTGTACTTTGGATGGCAGAACTACGATAAGCAGTCTGGTATAAGTGTTTATAGTCTTCAGTTGGTCAGCAACTGTGCTATCCCTCTGTTATCATGTATGATGACCTTTTATTCAAGGAGATGGATATATGATACATAATGGCATATCCACCCAAATTTAGTTCAATTAAAATATTGAGGTTCTTCACCAACATCATAATATCACTCATTTCTGTTTGTCTTTATATTTGAAGCATTCACTGTATAACAAATATTACATCTAAGAGTCTAGCTGTTGTGTGGATGTAACATGCCATGTAATATGCGCACTAGCTGTTACCAGCTCGTGCCAATTGGATGTACATGCATGCTGCTGTCATGTGAGAAATCATTCTGTTGTGCATCTTTGATGCCCCAATAATTTAACATTATGATAGACCTTGGTGGTAGGGTTGTCTTAACTTATAGGCACATCAATGAAGTGGCTATGCATGACCCTGCAAATTTTGAATGAGACTGAGGACCAATTTAAAAATTACAAAAGTAAGGTATATAATAATGGATTTAGGTCCCCATGAAGGAATTTGCTTTGCCATGGGACCTCAAATATTCCTCAGATGGCCCTGTTAGGGTAGTGTTTATAGCTTTCTGAGGCCAGTAAGACATTTTTCTAAAGGTAGAAATGTGGCCATGTAATGAAAAATAAAGGATAACAGTACCTCATTAGTCCCTTTTTCCATGTCTCAAATTTGCTTATCTAGCTCATATTTGTTCATGATCAAAGTGCTTAAACAAATGTCTTGTAAAATGTTCAATATGAAATGGATTTTGTATATGAACAGTGTTTAATTGCAAAATCCTGTGTTACCTCATATGTATCTTGTAAAACAGTATAGCCATCTTCACACTCGAAGTAGGAAGTGACCAGCAGTAACCATAGTCAATTAGCCTAGCTGTTCCCCCACCCATAGATCAACACAATGGAAGTGTGTATGCTACTTACTTAAATCTCTTGCTTCACAATGTTTTGTCAAATTTCAGTTTGTCATGAAAAATTAAGACTTACCTGTACTCCTCGTAGTAGCTAGATTCTTAATTCTCTATTACTTCTGTATACTCTTTCTTATTGCTTGTGTTTGTGTTTAGCACTACAATCTTGATGAAGCAGCTCTTTATAAGTATATGTTAGGTATGTATGTATGTGTGTGTAGGTATGTATGTATGTATGTATGTATGTATGTACGTACGTACGTACGTATGTATTATCCTGCACATGTTATTGAGATGATCGATCAATCAGGCAACATCACGTACAGGTAAGGCCCAGAGTACAAGGTGGGCAACACACCTGTATACACCAAACCAGATGGAAATTGTCATTGGCATTAGTAATTTGAGGGATAGGTACCAAGATTTTTGGTGCAATTTTATTTGTGCAACTATAGTGCTTCCTGCTTCACAAAAAAATCTGTAATTTTGGAAGACAAATTGTCAAGGTCATCTGTTTTTCATCATTTGCATAAAGGTGCAATTTATATTCTCTTTTTTGGCCCTTTCTAGAGCATAATATGCTTTAAAATGTGAATAATGATGATTTTTTGGGGGGTTGGGAGGATTTATTACACCTTTGAAAAGTGCACATGTATGGATCTTTGCCTAATCTTGTGAATAGATCATGCAAATATGGGTGATCACTGAAAAAACCTTTGGAAGATAACCACTTCATTTTGCTCTTGAAAAAAAGTTTTAAAAAAAGAGAGCAATCAGAGAAATTATATTCAGTCAAATATATTCATCCCATTATCATTCACTGGAGTGTTGCTTCATGTGTTTTAGCTTACACACACTCTGACAGTAACATCAATGGGCTTTCCCCACAGCATGAATTTGCTGTATTACATGTGTTATAGCATGGAGGGTATTAGCTCCATGGTTATAGGATGGAAAATTGGGGACAGTGAATTTTAAATCAGAACAGTATTTTTAAAAGAGCACTGTCCCATGGAACATTGGCCACCAAATTAAATTTTGACTCTTGCCATTACAGTTTCAGCTCTGCCTTGCATTATGTATCTGTATGTGTAGCTATGTATCTGTGCTGTGTAGATTTGCCTCTGTTGCAGTAAAAAGTTTGTGGTCTTTGTCCCCAAGCCTTCTGGGACATGAAGAATAGGTGCAGGGCAGTGCACATGACTCTAAAACAGCAGTTATTCTCTCAACCGTGTCATGTACTGCAGGCTGCAAAGTGTTTTTTCATTGTAGTATAATTATTTGTACATTACTTAATCAACACTTAAATACTGGTAGGGAAGCAATAATAAGCTTGAATGTGTTTAATAGATTCTGAAACACTATTTTTAAATGATGTCACCTGGCTGGTGCTTTTGTTTTTGTTTTTTAGTAATTACCTTATTACCTCCTAGAATTTCTTAAATATGATGAAGGTAGATGGAAGTACAGAAATTAAATACAGTGTATAGAATGGGTTTAGTAATGTGATCCAACAGTTTAATGGTGACAATTTAAGGTTTGTCCATTCCATTCATTACACCCCCTTCCCCCACCTCCTTCAAGACTGGTTGTACAATGGTGCACGGTTTTCATACCTGTATATACAGTAGTGGCACACATATAATGCACACAGCTGGCATCAAATGATAGTCCCTGCCGTTGCCTTAAACCTGATGTGACATTAAAATAATTAATTTTTCAAGAATTTTCGTCAGTTGAAAGGTGGGTAATTTGATATGCACGGTAAATGAGTAAGTTGCCGCAAAAAGCATTGAATTATTTCAATTGACAGTGAGTTACGAGTGTTGTAGAAAGAGTGATATGTACACCTTTCAGTACTTTGTAAGGGAAGTTTTGTCAGGTTTGATGCAGGAATGGTATTTATGAATTCAGAGAACATATTCCATCCAATGCATGTAAATTCTTCACTCTCCATATTCTGCAGTATACATTTATTGGATGCCGTGGGGCACAGCTACCTTTTCTAAATCCTGCCTATGAGAAATAACATAGGAAAATTGGGACAGTTCAGAACGAGAATACCAGATTTACATTTCAGGCAGCTAACAGGAACTTTGTAAATATTAAACTAACTCTGCAAATTATGTTCCAGTCATTCAAATGTTGTATTTAAAGGGAACATGCTGTCACCCCAATTTGATTGAGTGTGCCCAGGTGTCCAGCCTGTATCATGAGTGGTTTTTTTTTAGTCATGTGAAGCTATATTTGTCAATGAATTGTTAAAATTGTGCAGAATAATTGCTTTTAAAGGGAATAAGTGCTCACCTTAAACTTACTTTAACAGATGAACTTTAGTGTATCTAGATTTGGTCTTATCTCTCTTGCAAGTGTCGTCTTTCACAATGTTTCAGAACATTTGTGTCATTCTCAAAAAGGTAAACAAAGGGGTGTTTTGCATTAATTTAATTGTTTAGTTGTAAAGTTTTTGTCACATATGATTTACCAAAAAACATTCATGAATTAGGATATCCAGGTACACTAATTCCTTTGTGACTGCAGTAGTTTCCCTTTAAACATGCAAAGTTGATGTTCTAAAACAGTATGAAAGGTCCTTCTTAGGAATTACAAAGAGATTTGTAAGATTCAAATGATGTTCCAAAATGAGGTTGGAGAGGTTACTTAGTCCCTTCAAAAAAAATGAAAAGAACCACGTCTTTCCTTCACAGTCTTTTGATAAGTCTGTGGAGACAACATGCTCAATGCATCCTCATGCAAGCTACCAAATACCAGAAATCTGTGTGAAAGCTAACTCTTGATATCAAATTTGATGGTAGCATTTAACTGTGTGTGGAAATGTATTGTTATCATGCTGCATTTAATCCTGTTTTCAAAATGGTTGGACAGAATCAATAAATTTTGAAGGTAGGGAAATTCTGTCTGCACGGGATACCGTACATGCACTTTATGATACAGTACCAAAATCCGCAGTGGAAATTTATCTTGCATGCAGTGCAGAGATTTGTAATTTATAGTGACACATGTGTCCTAGGTACATGTGTTATTATTCTTTTGTGACCTGAGCTTAGAAAAATGTTTTGAAGACATTAGCAACAAGTAGATCTTCCAGCTAATTAGACCTTAAAACTTGTAGGGACAGAATTGCTGGTGTCAATTACAGTTTTACAAAACATGTATTAAATCTTATGCAGATGTTTTGCTGATAAGACCATAGTCTGAGAATGTTTGTGGAAAAATAACATTCAAATTTGGAAACATTTCTGGAAATGTGCTTTGAAAAAAGAATGGGAATAGATATTGGAGTAGACAGTATTGTCAATTACAAAATGTTGCCAGAGGTAAAATGTGTCACATGAAATATTGTGTCATTTGTGATATTACAAAAACAAATCAGTACGAACAGTGTATTGGTTGGTATGTAATCCATATTTATATCAATGTTGTATGTAAGATCATTGGATGTAGGTGCCATTCACTAGAGGTGTGTTCATGGTTAGGGCTTCAAATTCATTATTAATCATGTTATCCCTTTATAGTTGATTGTCACTGGAAAGGTATTTAGAAATGAATAACTGGGTCAACAATAATCAATGTATTTATACCATTTTAGATGGTTTATAGGTTTGTTAAGTGTTAGCAACATATTGTTTAGGTTCAGGAAATTTGTATTGGTTGCAGTAGCTTAATGTTGCACTACTGGTATCATGGAATCAGTTGGGGATTTAGGTCTGCACTGTACAACCTAACAGTTCGATCAATAGGTAGCATAGTTTGTGTGACTATCTGTAGGAGTTATGTAAAGTATTGAAAAATGGGTTGAAAGACTGTCATCTTTTAATACATGTTACTAGAAAAAGTATGATGTTAAAAAGGTTAATTAAGAAAAAGTAGCTGATGTGAAGATATTTTAAGATTGTTAGGTGAGTCGTTAAACTTGATTTTTTTTTTTTTTTTTTTTTGAACTCAAGTGGATTACAAGGTTGAGCTTAACATAAAATGAAATCAACACCATACAACACAAACACTTCTGTTGTGTTCACAAAATGTGTGTAGTGTTGAAGTAGCATGTCATTTGAACATGAATATGCAGTAGAGGTGGATGCCATAAACTCACTAAATTTATCCCACATTTGAAGGATCTTGAGTATTAAGGACTGTGAAGGTTTGTAAATAGCTCGCATATGGCTCATTTACCTGGGTATTTAACTTTCTACAGAAAGAGCCATGCTTTTAATACCTAGCTGTATAGGTAGAGGAATATATGGGAGGATGATATCATGCATGTGTGTATATGTATGTGACACTTTTTGCTTGTAAACAGGATATCTCATGAATGGTAACCTTAAAGGATCTCATACTTGATTTGCAGCTACCTCTTATTAAATAGACAATCCTTAATGCTTTTAGAAGAGGTCAAAGGTCATGGGGTCACCAGAGGTCAGAAAGCAACTTAACCTGATATCTCAAGCAGAATAACTTTGATGACTCACATACTTAAGGATGTGGGTACCCTATAAGTAGAAGAAGCTGTTCTTGATTCCTTGCTTGAAGGCTCAAGGAATGTATACGATGGTGATGTCATGTGTGTGTGTATATGGGTGTGTATATGTGTAATTCTTTGCTTGTAAACACGATATCTCAAGAAGGTACTGTAACTCCGAGGGATCTCGTACTTGGTGTGTAGATTGCCCATGTTGAGTAGATGACCCCTATTGTTTTTGATTGAGGTCAAAAAAGCTTTTGACTTGAGATAACCACAAATGACATTTAATGTCATTTGTGGTTATCATGAGTCAAAAGCTTAAAAGCCTGTAAACACAATATGTCAAGCAAGGAAATTTTGATCAATCTAGCTCTTACTTTGCCAGCGGGTGCCTGTATTAAGTTGAAGCAGCTTAATGTTTTGTGGAGGTCACAGGTCATTTGGGATCATTGGAGGTCAAATGGTAAAAAAGACTGAAAATTGTTTGTAGCATTCTACTTCTGGAAGGGTAACTTCAGAGGATCTCATACTTAGCATGTAGGTAGCTATATTGAGCAGATGATCCATATTGTTTTTAGTAGAGGTCAAAGGTCATGTGGAGTCACCAGAGCTCTAAAGGTCAAAACCTTGTAAATATCTCTCAACTAGAGAAACTTATTATATATATCAAATATGAAATTTGGAATGTAAGTGCCCATATTGAGTAAAAAGTTACCATGTTTTTCATAGATGGTCAAAGGTTGTTTTGGGAGATTTGAGGTCAAATTTTGCAAGCCTTGAGAACTGCTCATGAACACTATTGTAGGGAAGGTAATCTGGAGGGACCAGTAGTGTAGATGGTCCATATTGAGTAGACAAACCTTATTACTTCTGGTGGATTCTGAAGGTCATGTGAGGTCACCAGAGGGTAAATAGTGAAAAATGGTTACATAATAGGCTATCTCACGAAGCAAACCATGTATGAATCTCCTGTGTGGCAGTTAAGAGATGTGTTCTGAGCACATATTTTTTTTTATGTTTGGTAGAGATTGAAGGTCATCTGATTTGAAGGCACCATCTTGAGGTTGAATACCTACATAGTGAAACAAGGGAAAAATGTTAACCTAATTCTTGGTTTTGGACACCCAATATGAAGTAAAAGATCTGTAATGTGTGGATGTCAAAGATCATCTGATATCAGTGTGAAAACCTTCTTTTCATGGTATTTCAATAAAAAAAACCTCATACTTAACTCCGCAACTGGCCTGCGAATATCCATATTGATTGCATAACCTGTT
Organism: Holothuria glaberrima; assembly: GCA_009936505.3. NCBI lineage: Eukaryota > Metazoa > Echinodermata > Holothuroidea > Aspidochirotida > Holothuriidae > Holothuria > Holothuria glaberrima. The sequence goes on from WURT03108450.1 coordinate 8,226, forward strand.
GTTTTTGGTGTTCAGACAGTCAGTTGACATCACTGGAGATTGTGAAAGCAAAAATAATTCAGCAATCATGAAACATTTGGTTCTTATATCTGGCATGTACAGTAATGCATGCCCAAAATTAAGACAACAAAGTGGATTTTTTTTCCATGTTATTAACAGTGGATTTCTTTACCAGGTTATTGACATGGTCTATGCCCATGGATCTTAAACATTCTGTGCCAAAAATTGTAAACACAGTCATTTCGGAAATTTTAAAACACATTGCTAGACTTATGGTTCAGTGGCAAGGAATCACTGCCTTGTGGCTTTTTGGTAGAAGAATTCTGTTTTCCAAGTAACCAGGAAGGGAGGAGGTTGAAAAATGTGAGCATGGCATACATTTATCTATATATTTTTAATTAATTTATTTTTTGCATTTTAGTTATGTGAAGCTTTTCCTTCTCTGTCTATTGTCTATCTTAATATTGATAAATCAAAGATTGAATCGTTTGAATAATCAGCACTTGATTGATTTTCTTCTTGCAGGTCAACCTGTTGCACTGGAAAGCACGACGATGGTCTTCTTCCAGTAGCAGTGGTATTGAAGAAGAAGAACCTGAGAATATTAAAAAGATCAAACGGGTAAGTAGCCTGCAAAACTGACCATACAATCTGGCCATGCATCAGTTGGTTTGTGAAGTAAGGCTTGTAAGTAAACGAAGCTCTGCTGTGCTGGATAAATTATAAGAAGATGGTTCTCCACAGTTGAATCCTTACCATAATATGAAAGATAGTCAAAAGATGTGTATTAAAAGTAGATGGTTGAATTGCAAATGCTAGAGGTCACTTAATGGCAGCACTTAAGTAATGCTAGTATACAGGAATAATTGTATCATATGCCATTTATTTGGTGGATTTCTAATAGGATATTTCATGGATCTTCATTTAAAATGAAGAGAATGGACAATAGAGAGTAATTCAGAACAGCAGTCATAAGTGGAATTGACAGCAATTTTTAGGTAGTTACCTCAGTTATGACAGAGAGGAGATATGAAGCAGAAGTAACCTCAGATTTTTTACAGAAAGAAAACAAACATTCTTTTAAGAGGAGCCCATAAAGATCAGGTGAAAAAAGACATGGTGTTTCTTCATGATAGTCAATGCCAGATAGTCATGATGGCCAGAGGTACAGTTTCCTTTTGTCTGTCATTGCTGCTACCTTCGAATTTGAGATAGATAAGCCTGTGTAGAATTTGAACAAATGTTCATTTCATGAGTGGGCAAGTGTGGTTAATCCATTCCTTCTCTCTAACCTCCTGATGGACTGTAGCCCATACAACTATAGCAGTGGTTTTAGTTTGGATGTAAAGAGACACCTATAAGTTCATGATGGAGTGTTCACATGTTTGATATCTTTCGGGGTAAAAAACGAACTTCATACAATTGTCACGGTACACATTCCTGTCGGGGTACTTCTTCGAGGTACAAAGAACTTTCCAATTGTTTTTGGGGTAGGCATTCCCATAAAAGTTTGTGTATGTACCCGAAACTATTAAATACAAATATGTGTATGTTTGCAAGGCTTAGCTCATGAACACAATATCCCAAGAAACAAAACTCCAACAATTTTCATACTTAGTATATAAATGCCATGCATTTAGAGGAAGAATTCTGTAATTTTTTTGCAGTCAGATGTCATTTGGATTCACCAGAGTCAAATTTTGAAAACCTTGCTAACACAATATCTCAAGCTAGCAAGCATAGATGCTTGTCATACTAAATGTGTAGTATGCATTAAGTCAAGAGAAAGAACTCTGCTGCTTTTGACAGTTAAGGGTCAAAGGTCATCAAGGGTCATTGGAGTACTCAAAACTCTGTAAACCTTGTAAAACAATAATTCAAGTTAGGCACATAGATACTCTTCTTACTTAGCATACAGATGCGTTATGTCAAGATCAGAAGAATCCTTTTGTTATTGGTGAACATCAAACATCATTTAGAGTCATCAGAGGTTAAAGTCTGAAAACCTTGTTAACATGATACCTCAAGGTTGGGAGCATCGATAATCTTCATACATAGCATGTAGATGCATTATGTTAAAAGGAAGGGCCCTATTGTATTTGGTGAAGTTCAAAGGTCATCTAGGACCATCTAAGGTTAAACTCAGTATCTCAAGGTAGGAAGCATGGATACTCTTCATACTTAGCAAGTAGATGCATTATGTCAAGAGAAAGAACCCTGTTGTCTTTGGTGGAGGTCATAGGTCATCTAGGGTTATCAGAGGTCAAACTATATGAAATACTTGTTAAGATGAGATTTTAAAGTGAGGCACCATGCATAATTTTCATACTTAGCATTTAGATGCATTATAGCAAGAGAAAGAACTGTATTGTTTTTGGTATAGGTCATCTAGGATCCTTGGAGGTCACACTTAAAAACCTGTGAACACAGTATCTCAAGTTAGGAACCATGGATACCCTTGTTGCTTAGCATGTAGATGCATTACATGAAGAAGAACCCTATTACTTTTGTGGAAGTTAAATGCCATCAGAGACACCTGATATTTTTTGTTTGAAAGCTGAAAAAAATATTTGGCTTTGTTCACCCTGTTAAGTACAAAAATGTTGATGTTGTTTTTGTGTTTGGTGAGAAGTCAATTCAGATTAACCATTTGTCAAATTCTGTAAACTTGTAGTATGATATCTCAAGGTACGAATCATGGCAATTTCTTATACTTGTTGTGTGAATGCATCACATTGATCAATAATCCTACCATTTTAGAGCCTCTGTAGTTTTAGATAAAGCTACAGTTTACTGAAGTGTATTCATCGAAACCTCATTCTTATTTTTCAAGTGCATGTTACGATGAAGCTGTACACAGACTGCATCATGATATGTTAGCAAACTTGACAAATATTTAATGAATTGAGCAGAGGATGGGGGAAGACAACTAAGAGAACTGCTTGGATACATTAGAAGTGGCATTTGAAGTGGCATTTGAAGTTACAAAATCTCCCAAACTTCAATCCTGGCTATGTGTAGGTCATAGTGTGATTGGAGTCTGATCCCCAGACATTCTACATTTCCCATGAACTGACCTTGCAAGTGACAAGAGTGCAAATTTCATTGAAATTGTTGCTTGGTTTACAGTTATGTGACATTACTTGTAAGATAAAAAGTCATGAAGTTGTAAAATATATTATTTCAAGATGGCACTAATAAGGCATATGGAAAGATTGATGGTGCAATATCCATATCGTGTTAAAAATATATGCAAATATATACTAAGGGGGACGGGGGATACAGCAGTGTTGGCATCAGGTCTCAGAATTTGACAATCCCCCTCCTCTCCCCCCACCCTCCCGCCTCATCAGTAGAATGTTGTAGGGGATTTTGGTTCAAAGAGGGGAATTTTGATAAGTCAACTTTTTCCCGACCAATTTCCCAACAGATGCGGGATATTCCGCCAAACTAATTTTAAAACTTGAGAGATAATGTTGAAGAAAGTGGGGGAATTGTGCAACCCCTTGCCTTACGAAAAACACTGGGATACAGATCATCCAGCTGTTATATGTGGTATTCTCAATAAAAAGTAAATTGTTGCAGGTTTAATGAAGGAAACAGTATTCTCATATATATATATATATATATACAGTACCCCTTTTTCCATCTGTTTTGCATTGTTCTCGTGCTTTGAGCATTTCGTGGTGCACCCCAATGTCTGTCGATCTCCTCTGTACAAGGCCTCCCTCATGCACCTTTCTTGCAAATCTTGCTCTGAGATTACAAATCCTGATGTTTCTTCGTGTTCCATCCCATTTTCATGTTAATTGTTTTCTCAAAAACATGTTTTCTGAACAAGGTGAAGCTACAATCTTGGACAAAACTCGTTGGGACACCCCCGCTCCCCCTTTCAATGTTGGCCACAGTTATCCAGTTCATGGCAT
>WURT03108472.1:0-12150 GCA_009936505.3 Holothuria glaberrima
AAATGTGACAGCACAAGCTGGAACTACTCACACGATTGGCCCTTGTGCATTTATTGTAGTTAAGCAGTGTATCTTTATGTGAATACCACTTAAGAAAGTCCTTACATAGTTCGTTAGTATTTTAACGAAAAAACTTACTCAAATGTTAGTGAATCCCGCTCATGATCACAAACCAAGCATCACTATGACAGGCTGTCAACTCTGTTTAACATTAACTGGAGGAGGGGGTAACCATTTTTCAATATTTCACAAAATGGACCCTAGGGCCCATCTTGGGCCATATACTTAAAATTTCGGAACACCCTGAAGGTACCACTAACAGGGTATCATTATTGACAAACCATCAACATTGTTCAAGAGAATCTGTAGGAGAATTTTGAAGAAATTCGTAAAATGGGCCATAGGGCCCACATGGGACCTTGGACCCAAAATTTCTGAAAACCTCAAATGGTTCACTACTCAAGAAACATTGTGTCCAAGTTTCAAACAAATCCATGGAAGCATGTGGGAGTAGAATCATCTTGAAAAATTGTGGTAGGATAGCTAGAATGACGCCTTGTGATTACTATAGCTCACATCAGCTCACATCAGCATGTTGGTATGAGCTAAAAACCAAGTCGGACGTTTTTTATATTCATGTATTCTATTGTAGGCAAAGAACAGTCCTTTGAGCGGTTTTTGTGACTTAAGTGTAAGATCATAGGTGAATTATGAAAGCTACATATATACAGTCGTAATCTTGGTCAAAATCATAATCATAATACGATCATGTCAAACAAAATTTGAGTACAGCAGAATTTTCTTCAATCAGAAAAATTGCTATTTTAGATATATATTTACCATTACAAAGACGGAAAAACGGACATTTTGGAAATGACCCATTTAAATAAATATCTCGTGAACCGATTTTGGTGGATTTTTGATATGTTGTTCCCCACGCTCAAATCCACCAAAAACTATTTAAATCTCACTTGTAGGATTTTTTTTTGAGGTTAAGCTACATTTTGTCACAAATCTACCCGACTAAATAACGGTTAGGGGCTTTTAAGGTTGGCAGCGCGGAGGGAGAACATTTTCCGTTAAGCTCATCAGAGGATCATAATATCGACAAGATTCCATTGATTGTAATGTATACATGGATATGTATAAGCATAACAACGTGAACCAGGCCGCGGACACATGCACCTAATTATGGGTATTGAGAAAACGTATATGTACATTTATAGCTTTTTAACAACATTCTCAGGAGGATGGGGCGGAAATCGAAGAAAACCCTACAAGCTTGCACAAAAATAGGCTGATTGACTGTGGAATTTTTTGTAAAAAATACAACATTCTAGACTGGTTTATATTGGTCAATTGGGTCAAATTACTGGTTGAGATAAATTCCCCTGAAGCCCTTGAAGACAGTAGAATGACACAGTCAGAAGAGTCAAAGTCTACTTCTTCTAGTACAATTCTTAGCATTTGGACATATAGCACAACCATTTGCAGCATTTGCATTCCAGAGCTGAGAATGAGATCGAATAGCCTGCGTGGTGGTTTTCTTTTGCTAAACCCACGGTTACTTTAAAACAGGGCTTTACTTTATCATTCAAGACTTAGGCCTACTTACACTTCTTTTCAAATGTGTTTGTTGAAATGGAGAGTTAAAGGCACCCAATGCATGGACTTGTAAAGGCGGATCGCTTGGTAGAGGCGAAAGGGTGTGTGTGTGTGGTGGGGGGGGGGGTAACCTTTGTTACTTTATTTCGTCAAGACGACCTGAAGGAGAAAACTTTGTCCACTACCTGCGCTAAACTACTAACCCCCCAAATTAACTTCCTTAGCTCCTTTCTCCTCAAATTTTTTGTTAGTATAAGGATACCACTATTTACCAAACTTAGTAGAGATTATTAAGAATTTAATAAGTTAACAGATGGTCGTTTACTTTGGGGAACACTTAGCTGATATCGACATGATTATATTGAACGAAAAACACTAATGTGCCTCCTCCTTTCACCCTCTCTAATTGAGTTTGAAAGATTTCTTTTTAAACTGTCACTTTTGTAAAAGAAAGCAAGCTCAATTGTATTTATGCTTAACTACCGTAACATTTCTTTGGAAACTTATTTTTTCTTTTCATTTAGCTGTAACAGAACCCTTCAAATCGGAAATACAAATTTGTAAAGCTTATCAATGCATTGGCAAGGAACAGTGTCTGGGAAACGAAGATTCATTTGTTTGTAGCTGTGACAAAGATTGCGCCCTCTATCATGACTGTTGTTGGACAGCTGATGGCAACTGTAAAGATCGTATAAAACTCAACGGTGGTGCCACTATTAACAAAATTTGTACATATACACACAACACAAACTTTAAAACAACATTCAATCTATATTCTACCACAGTTGGATATTTTATGATAGCGACCTGCCCGTCAAATTATCCTGACGACTACGTGAAAACTCGTTGCCTTGAAGAGCTTCCTCTACTTTCAAAACGATCAGAATCGCTTAAAGAGTACATACATCACGTTCCCGTTTTTAGCTACAACAATAGAGAAACGTACAAGAATGCTTACTGTGCGAAGTGTAATGACGTTGATTACGAAGACATGCGATTCTGGCAGTTAATTACAACAACATGCAACTCAAGTCAGCCATCTGCAGAATGTGATGACGTCACTTTTAAACCGCGTCAACAAATTTATGATAACGACACTTTACCAAGAAAGTGTGCTTTAACTGACCCAATCAAGTGCTCATCATCATCCCCATTCTTTGAACAGTGTATGTCTTATTCAGCCACGATCTCATTCATGGGTATGACATTCAGAAATCCTCATTGCGCCCTCTGTTATAACCCTGACCTCTTTTTTCGTGAGAAAAAATTCTGCCCATACGAAGTAGATGAAGGACTTCCGGGCGATTTACCAGAGTTTGGATTTCAAATACCACATATTGTACCGTTTGACTTTAGTGTCTTTGATGAAAAGAACGTGTCTTTCAAGAATGTCACATGCTCGCGTGGTCTGATTTATAACACATTGTCTAAGACATGTGATTTTGCTTCTGGTTCGACGATCATCAGTGTAAGCGATTGCCAAAGAAAGTCCTGTAGCGAAATAACTGTTAGGTTCGAATTAAACGATGAAAAGTTCCCCATGTGGGAATATACTAGAATAATCGACACTCTGACAGGGAACACTAGCAGATACTTTTCGATACCTCCCTACGATGTGTTTAGCTATAAAGGACAAAACGACAACATTCTACTGAATTTTCGACTCCAAAATCCTTCTGAGACTTTTGAGGAGTCTTTCGTAGCTATAAAAAGGTTTTCGCGGGATGTGATTGAATATCATGAATTTCCAATTGAATTTTCTGATATTGCAGTGGATTGTAGCTTCTGTTCTACATCAGCCCTCTGTTTAAAGACAAGTCAGTTTGAACGCTCCCAAGTTGTATTATTCACTCACGAAGGTATTACTTCAGCGAAAATAGATCATTTAAATAGGGTTTACTCTGACATTGCATGGGACGTTACTGCTCAAGGTTTATGTACGGGTAATTACACTTGCGAACGGAATATTACCGTGATAATATGCGATTGGCTAGAAGAACGCCCTCTTTGTCCTTTTCGCACTTTAACGAACAACTCGTTTTTTCTTGAAGACAATGAAAATGGAACTTTGCATCTACTGTCTGATGTGATTGAGGGCGTTGTTCCACCACTTGATTACGTGATTCTTGCCAATGGGAACGCTTACGTTTGCTCTGGGTACTATGAGGAAAGGTTAAATCTAATTATTTTAATTTTATTCGTTATTTTCACGGGTTTGTCAATCGTAGCTTTGCTTTTGACTTTTGTAACCTATTGTACTTTCAAGAGTCTGCGGAACCTACCGGGAAAAATTACAATGAATTTTGTCGTGTCACTCTTCTTTGCTCAAGTAATATTGATACCCGCTACCTTCCCAACCATAAATCACACGGCTTGTCACATGATCGGAATACTGGGACATTACCTTTGGCTATCAACTTTCCTTTGGATGAGCGCGATAGCGTATTGCATTAGTCGCACATTTGGTATAAAATCAACTAGGCTGAATCACGTGACCTCCAATAAAGAGACGTTTTTTATCTATTTTATCATTGGCTGGGGTGCTCCATGTGTGTACGTGGTTGTGTGTGTAATATTACAACTGTTACATATTCATAACCTAAAATTTGCATATGTCGATGATGAGGAGAAGTGTTGGTTATCGCCGGCCCGAGCAAACTTCATTCTATTTGGAATTCCCACCATTTTGTGTTTGAGCTTTAACTACCTACTGTTCACTTTTACCGTGCGAGGTCTTCATCGCTCCGAAAAGAATGCAAAAAAGGTAAAAGCTCAGACGTCTTCAAATGAAATGATGAAGCAGGAGGTATTTCTTGTTTTAAAGGTAATTAGTTTTAGTGTTGCACCGATATTACAAGAAGCTCATGTTACATTTACCGATATTCCAATACCTAAATGTCGGCCGATACCAATCGGATTAACAACATTTGAGAAATAGGTTCACTTTACTGAAAGCACTGTTAACTGGGTACTACCACTTAGCTTTGTTTCGTTTTCTTGGGGTAAATTTAAGACATAATGATCAAACTTAAGTAATTAGAACATTTTTGTGAAATACAGGACCATAATTTACAGTGTAAAATATCAAAGTCAGTGGACGATTTCTCAAATAATGGGGGGGGGGGGATGTCACTCTGCCCCCACCCCGGATCGCCATCCATGGAAAAGTGTTGGTTCGATAGTATCGGCATTTTAGGTTAAGTGTTCTGATACAAACACAAGACAAAAGTGGGCACTATCGGCCGATATCAATATTGAATGGCGATAATCGGTCCGATACTAGTAACTATCTTGTTTGGTGTAAGTAACTCGTCGTCTATAACTCAAAAATTTTAATATCAGTGAACTTCGCTTTTGAAACATTTTAAGAAAGGCAAGTGATTAATTATTCCTGCTGTAGTGTTTTAATTTCAAAATTTTTGTTTATTTTCCAGGTCTCTATTTTGATGGGTCTTTGCTGGATCTGGGCCATTCTTTATGGATTTTTTCAAGATAATGCCGTATTCCTTTACCTCCATTCTATTTTAAATCCACTTCAAGGTTTTTTCGTCTTCTTTATCTACGTTTGTAACAAGCGCGTTTTATCCATGTGGAGAGGAACTTTCCGGAAACTTTGCAGTCAGTCAAAGAGTAGAAAAGGACAATACACAAAGAGTACCGATTCAAACTGCAGAAGTAATATACCAACAAACGTACTTAGTAAATCTCAATAGATAGGTATTCTTGAAAGTAGATGAAAGAGGGTGGGGGGGGGGAGAAGGAAAACGCAGGAATGGGGCAATTTGCGTGTTCGAATTGCCCCTGTAATACCTTTGTGCATGAGAGGGCTGGAGGAAGTGGGGCCAAAGTCCTGGGCTAGGGAAAAAACCCTCACCCCCTCCCCTTCGTGGCGCCGCTGAAGGACGGTAGCCAAACAAGGTGTTTAAGGGAGCGAAATATTTTGGGGATAATGGATATAGAGGTTTCATATATTTAAAAAATAGAAACGTTTCCTCCCAAAAAGGTTTCTAGGCCTTGGCTATACTATTTCTAAAGATATGGCTAAATCACCAGATTTACACTTTCAAGAGTACCCTGAGCGGTACGTCGCCTTGACATTTAGAAATGTGGAAGTCAATAATGCTCTCTAAGTTATTTTCTACGCCATCTTCTACTGAAATTACCTTAATGTAGAAAATATTGCGTGTTGCACTTTTTTTTTATATCTTTTACGTTTTCCCTTTTCAACTTGATTTAAGAGAATATAACAAAGGACGCAGCTGTTTAGTCAGCTAAAATCATCTGGGTCTTTGAAAAGCAGACCGAGAAAAAATGGTTTTAGTACCAAAGGAGTTTGACCAATTGTTCAACTGAGGAATGGATCGATTACTCAAATACTAAATGGGAAGAGAGTGAATAAGGGTAGGATGTTAACACTCTTAAAACTGTTGGGCACGTATGCCACCTGAAAAACTGTTGAGTAAAGATACTGCCAAGAATGTTAAAAAAAGTACTCATATTGATTACGGTTTGCTAACTTTTTGTCCAAGCTGTGCAGTTTCTTTACCCAACGTTTTGTTACGTGTTGTATGAGTTTAACCATTTTTAGAGTGCACAAAGTTAAGAAAACAAAGATATAGCCTACACTTAATTTTTTCCGACTTTATTAAGTCGTTGTGCATTTTGTACATAGTTTGCCAGAACATTCCCCGTTTTGCCTACTTAAATGCACTCTAATTTGGAAAGTTTCCAAACTCACTCAAACCTATTTCGACTTCTGCTCTTCCAGTATTCGGAGCGCTGTTAGTGGTTTTGTTAACTGAAACCAAATTGTAATTAATATATAGAAGGCATTTTTCACATTCTGTTGAATTCGGTCAGTTTAGAAAAAGAGGATTGGATATCGCAAGCTTTGAATCAGATAGACATTTGTTCAAATATGGATTTTATTGCCTAACTTTTCCATAGGCCTGATTGGATACATTTCCAATAAGGGGATTGGGCTGCAGCACTTTCCTTGAAACTTGAAAGAATAACTGCTTAACAATGGCATGTTGCGTGATCAGAAAACAATTTTGTGCACGAATGGAAGGCTAAAACCCTTCACTCCTTTACCCCTTCCGCCTCGTACGGCTATGAACTTTGTCAATTTGAGTGTGAGCAGTTTTAAAGGTAAAGACATCACTTTTTTATTCCTTGCAGAAGGCAAAAGAAATCCACCCAGAACGATGGCGTATGTGTGTATTTATCTGTGTTTGTGACGCTTGACTTGTAAACACCATATCTCAAGATAGGAATAATGAATACTTTTCATACTTGCTATATTGATATATCATATAAGAAGTAAGTCCCCATTGTTTTTGGAGAAGGTCAGAGGACATGATAGACCATCAGAGGTCAAAAACTAAAATATTGGGAACTCGATATCGATAAGTATTATGTATACGTTCCATACATGAAATGTGGATGTTCTAAAGTAAGAAGATTATCTCTATTGTTTTGATAGAGGTCAAGGTCATGTGAGGTCACAAGAGGAAGAAATTTAAGCACAAGAGGACAAAATTTAACGCACTTGTTTACACGATATCTCAAGTTAGGAACTGTAGGTAATTTTAAAAATTGGTATATTAATTTATTATATTAAGAGGAAGAGTACTATAGTTTTGGTGGAGGTTAGAGGTCATGTAAGCACAATAGGGCCTACCCCAAGGTATGCATCATGTATACTTTTCATACTTGGCTTTTGGAGCATGCGTTATAGGAAGATTATAAGTGAAACAGCAAGAAAACCTTTGACATTGACTGGAAGTGTATTGGCTCAAGATGCAGATGATGGATGCCTTTCATTTCCGTAGGGAATCACTACGCCTTTTCATTTTCATTTTAAAGTTATCGTAATCTCATATTACCCTGCAAAATTTAACAACATCCATAATTTGATGAATATTTCTGAATTTCGTTTTAGTAGCAACATTCATCCATCAACAAATTGCATTTGTCTAGATTACCAAAATATTCTGAAGGTGCTAGTACTGACCATGTAATTCGTGGCGGACAAATATTAGACTAATAGTGGTTAGATACCACACTTTGGTCCTTTAAATTGTAGTTTTAATTCTATTCATAAACTTTTATGTATGTACAATTTATTCCCAAACCTACATTGAATTGAGAGAAATACATGAAATGAACAAGATACTTTGTAATCATTCGTTTTAACACATAAAAGAGAACTGTTGAAAACGTCTCCTGTAAAAATTCTCTCTTTTCTAAAATCCACTCAAATTTTGGTTTTTGAGGTTCAAAGTTATTTGAACATACCGATGAAATAATATCGTTATTAACCTTGTAAAAATACATTCTTGATTGAACGAGAAATGTGCATTAAAATGATTGATACTATAATAGTGCTGGGCAAATCATTGGCGTAAAAGTAGAGGCCTGCTTTGCGCATACACATACCAAAATACCTATGTGTGCGCTCCATCAACAGGCACACGCCAAAATATCCGTAATCCTGTGTCTCCATGGTTCTATATAATTTTGACTCGTTTTTGGCTCATCAACCGGGGAGGCAGGTCTGTCAATGGCGCTTTCAAGAAACCCAAGTAAGAACCTTTAATCTCGACCCTACACACAATGCTACACATTGCAGGAGTAATAAGCGGATAAGTACTCGAAATGTTTTAATCTCAAACGACCTCTTCGTTCTCACTCTCACCCCCCCCCCCCAACTTTGCAATCCAGACGGATCCACTTGGTCGCTCCCATCTTAACGGAGATGGAAGGATACTCATCCTATATAAACTTCAACTTACCTTAACAAGAAAGTCATTTAAAGTGTAGTTACCATAGATTAAGATCAGGACGGAGCCTGGTTTTTTTTCTTGGGAACCTCATTCCTCATTTACTTACATTAGGAAGTGAATAATCCAGTTCATTGTTACAAGACTTAGTGCGCATGCCTAAAATGAAAACGTTCACATGGTATAAACGTGACGATTGCTATTAGCGTTGTTGTTAAAGTCTTCACTCAAATTCTTGTAAGTGTTCAAAAACTGAAGCAATTCGCTCCAGTTTTTAGATGATTTTATTATTCTATGTATGGTGGTAATGTTTGTGAAATCCAGGATGAGCACGCTTTCAAATAATTCCTTATGCAAATTTCGTAAAGTAAGTATCGCTGCTTGTACTCCTTTGACAAACCATTGTCATAACATTATAATATAATTAACTCTATTGGTTGATATGATGGATAACGTTTAATTATTTGAATAGATTCTAGCGGCTATTTTATGATATAAAACGTTTACATAAAATGTACACTAATGACATTATGTAAATTAGGATTTAGTGTAAAATACTTAACTCTTTTGTTGAATTTTGATCAATTTTACGTTGTTTCTCAGAAGAAGTGGCACCACTAGCGTATGCGCTGTCCGGGTGGTCCTGGAATGTGCTCCCGTTATTAAAGTTAACCTATCGTGTTATTTTCATTATAAAGTTGTCACGGCAGATTAGAGAAAAGTTTGCAGTATAGGTTAATTTTGTATAAACTGTATTATGGTATGTAAGGGCAACCATACCCTGCTCCAAAATGTAGGTACTTTAAATTCAAGTCTAGCAATGCATTTGCACAGTGATTGCTATTCATTCTAGCACACACAGTCAGCTCCCTGGGCTGATTCTGCATGCCAATCATTGTATTGTTTTGTGAGCTGCACCTGTCCATGGTTTTGTATTGTTGGGGAATTCAATCCAGTACTGAAGGATGCACTATAGCTACAGCTTCCCTATTTGCCAAAAGGTAGGGGCACAAGATGTGGACAAGTATAGGCTGCATTAATCCGTGTGTCACTTCTACAAATAAGAAGTCTGTTCAGGGGGTAAGAAGTTCAGCAACAAAATTGCAGTGTGCGCTACCCGTGAACCATATTGACAGGAGGCAAATATTGTTCCTTGGGAGGTGTCCAAGTGTTGTTTCCAGCAACTTGAGCCAGCAGAGGATGGACATGTGGCAGCATTACCCTCAGCAATGCAGCCTATAGTGTGAAAGTAATATTACCAAAGTACTCTATTAAGCTCGTGTGTAAAACAAAGTTATTTGAAGCTGTGGCTGTGCCCAAGGTTGGTGACGTACCATGATGGGAATCTGGAAATAATGATATGTGGAAAACTTGTTATAAAGCCAATTCAAGCTATTTATGTTGTAAATGTGTTTTGTTTCATGAAAAAGGGTGATGTTATATACCATCGGTGCACGTAAAACAGTCATATCTGACAAACTCCTCAAATTCCAGAGTATTTCACTTGGATCAAATCAGGGGCTTAAAACTGAAAGTTTGATATGCCCTAAAGTTTAATTTTTGTTTTGTTTTTATGTAGTGAATGAGCTTAATGTGTTACAAATACACTTCGTGTGTTAAGAATATCCATGTGATATCAAATTACAAGCATTTGAATGATAGAAACAAAATTTTTGTAGGTAGTATAAAAATATGATTTTCTTAGATATGGAGAAAGATATGGAAGAAATATATTACTGATGTATATAATTCCAACAGATTGAGATATGCCTGGTGTCTATCATATAGCGTCTGTCTGAGCATGGTATGGAATATTCTTAGGTGACAAAAGTGTTGGATCGGTTCTCGGATATACAGTATCGGTATCGACTGGTATCACCCATTTTATCCTATGTCGGTACTGGTATTGGTGAAATTTATCTTTGCCTAAATGCCGATACTTCCTTTCCGATATTTTTTATCCTATGGTGTATAAGAATGGCTTAGAATGATTTTCATACAGCAGAATGTAGTTGAGTGTACATTACGCTTATTTCTCAAATTAATCGATGGAAAATTAGGAATATCGGCATCTGTAATACCGACTACCTCTACTTTTGGACCAACACTACTAGTAAAAAGCAAACGAAACCAAAAAAAAAAAAACCAACCCAAATAAAGTTTTCCCCAAGGAATTTAAGAAATTTTTGATCACGTTTTATTATATTATTCAGTAGATGCATCTTCTGTAGGTTAAGACCCGCCCACCATTACGACTTTCCTTTGTCCTGTTTCTGCCCTTTCTACTGATGTTCAAACAGAGTCTTTTGTAAGCATAAATAGGCAAAAGCTTTTTGAAAACTTAATTTTAATTCAAAAGACCCATTTATCCATGAAACACGTTTTTAAAGTTAAATTTGTGATTTGAATGGATAAAATCAACAAATCTTGATTGTTTTAAATGGTTTATCTAACGAATGGCACCCCGTACGTGACAGTAATCAATGGTCCATTGATGATAGGCCATTAGAAATAATTGCTGTGGTTTCTGGTAAATGGATCGAAATGTCGAAAGTATTTAATATGCCGTAAATTGAGAAAATTAGGCAAACTTTATTTAAATATATCAAATGCTCTGTTCATTTTTTTTTTTTAATTTCTTGTTTACACCATATGCTAATCGAGTAGAAGACCATAAAAGCTAAACAATATTATCAAAAAGGTGGGATTACCTCTCAGGAAAATGAATAGCAATTTTGTAAAGTCTTAGCAGGTTGAAATTTGTAATTTTCACACGACCATTCTATCGTGGGTAATCAGGCAACGAACTTTCAACATGAAGGCTTCCACTATGTATTGTTCACATAAGTGCAAAATATATCTGTTAATTAGTCAGTTGTTACACAAGTAGTTTGTAGATATATAAAATGACTACATAGCTCATTTATGTTCAAAGAACATCTGGGAACTTCGGGCCTACTGCGGCATTGGCCTAGTGAAGCGAGTTGTGGTTGTTTACTCGATTTTGACTAAAATATATAAACTGAACTCGGACATAAAGTTTCCAGAAACGGTGTGGAACGGTTTTGGAAGATAACAGTTGAAATTGAGATCGTTTGAAATATGTGTAGTTTGTTTAACATTTGGAGTTATTCACTGGAGAAGAAAATTGCTTTGTTTACGATAAGCCTTAAAGAAGTGATCGGCTATTTGAAACACCTCCAATTACCGGTAACCCATACATCTTAAGCAGTTCTTCCAAAACCGATTTTTTTCACCTATCGTGCTAATCGATTTATAACGCTTGTGGTAAGTATATCGCAGACTATAGCTGTTATATACCTCGAGCCTCTCTAATTAAAAAAGTGCACCCCTTCCCAGTTATTCTTACCCCACTTTTAGACATCGAGCCTCCCCCCGGTTCAACATAATTATAAGCCTGGCGAAACCATACAGGGTAAACCAGAGCTGGGGGCATAATTGCCGGCTTGTTTTCATTTATTTATTCATTTTTTTCGTATGTATAAATATAAAAAACCAGTTGTTCAACAAGATTGTTCCCGGAGAAGAGACCATACAGCAAAAAATATAACAGGAAAAGTAAAATAGGAAAAAAACAGAAACAAGCAAATGTAACCAAGGAAGCAAAAAAAAGGAAACTCAGTGCACTTTACACTTAAAGGGGCTTATTGAGTTACTTAGTAAGTTAGTTAGATGAGGTTTTACGGCCCAGTTTCTAACCAATTGTTTTAAGTCGAGCCGGCCACGGCCTTTTTTCCAG
>WURT03108483.1:0-12150 GCA_009936505.3 Holothuria glaberrima
TGGTCAAAAGATCAAAACCTTGTAAACATGATACCTCAAGAACGGCAAGGAATCACTAAGCCTTTTGGCTTTCTGGTGCAAAAAAAGCATTGATCTTTTAAAGATACTTGTGCAGAATTTGTAGAAACCATGCAGAATTTGGCTGAAATGAATACCTTAGCAGCCTTAAAAAGGACGTTTTGTATTATTCCGCTAACAATCTACCAATGAGCAGTGGTCTTTACTAGGGCACTGTGTAAACCTGTTGCTAAGTCTGCAGTGGACATATTCTCAGCATGTGTAATGTTGTGTCATGTGACTTGTTATGTAGGCTTTTGTTTGGTGTGTTGACCAATGGAAGGACAAAGACTTCAAAATCAGGTAACAGTCTTTCAAATTCATGGTTGGAATGTGCGAGGAATATTACGATGAAAATATAAGCAACTGACTATATTGTGAATGTTATGGGGTGTTTTTGTTTCAAATTTTGAAGTTGTTAGTGAGAATGATGGTCTACTGAAGGCACTACACATGTTGTGTAATACAATAACTTGGACGCTTTTTTTGTTTCCGATCTTCACATAAAAAATTGGATTGAAGAGATAGAAAAGACACAGAATTATCATATTGACAGTTTTTAACAGTTTCATAATACCTAATCATTACATGCTTGTTCATTAAGCAGAGTTTATTTAAAGTATATTTAATTGTCCAAAACTATTGAAAGCACAGTCAGAGGATGTAAATACATTTTCTCTGATCTTTCAATGATGTCATCTAATTTTGTTTGTAACATCATTGCACTGGAAATAATTTTACAACATACAATCGACAAGAGATAATTTTGGGACATTAAGAACTAGACAAGGTCACTTGCGAACAGCACAACAACATGAACGGTCTGACCAGACTGCTCTTTATTTGCATGCAAACTATTCCTGTTAACAGTGTTTGTGAAGTAAAATCTTGTTACAATCTATTTTGTTTAAGGCCTCGACAAGTTACAATGCAGTTAATACAGTATTAGTGTGTTGTTTCTACAAGGACTTTCTTGAACTGTGTAGTGTGCACCTTGCTACACTTTTTGCTGTAAGCAGACTATCATAAGCCTGGAAGCCATTGGCATTAAGGTTCATAACCTTGTTGGTCAAGACAGTATATGATTTTGTCTTTATTCTGATGTATTTGTGTGCTTGTCAGGGAAAACTTAAGTATTCCAAGTTTTCATAGCAGTTTGGAGGACTCTTTTCTTTAGTGTAAATCATTGAAAACTCAATGGTTATGCACACAAAAAAGTGCTTCACATTAGTGCATTTGTGTAGCAGTTTAGCCAGCTTATGTAGCAAATTGCAATGCCGTACTGGATAAATTATTCTGTTCTTGTGATACTATAGCTCTTGAACAAGTTCAAAGAAGGAAAGGCCAGTTAGAGTTACTACACTTAGTATGGTAGATATCATAATGTTGCCTCATCACTCATCACCCTACACATTGCTTGATGCCATGTATTACACATGAAATTCTATAGGTTACATCTTTCAAAGTACAACATTAGTAATAGAAACCTGTTTAAATGTTTGTCTGATTTTGTAAATAAATAACCTCTACATTTGTGCTAGGCATCCAAGAAAAAGCTTCTGATAAAAGAAGGAAAGTTAGATAAATTTGGAAGACCAAATGAAAAAACCCCAACAGATTGGACAGAAGAGTACCAAAAGGAACATGGGTAAGTTTCTGAGTTTCTTATGAAGTAAGATCCTGTGAGTGTAGCTTTGTCTTTTAAGTAAGAGATTTCTAGGTACTTGGAAGTGAATTTCATAGATTTTTCAAGTCCTCAGAAGTTTAACAATAGACAATCTATTGTTAAAGTTAGGGTTAAGGAAGCAAACACAATGGAGGTAACAGTGAGGTCCTCAGTAAGTATGTAAGGTACAACTGTGTGTATGTGTATGTGTTTTCTCTATTTTTCCAACTATTGTTGGTTTAAAAATTTGTCCCTGACTTAAAATCAAATTCTGTAACCCCAGTTTTTTCTTAAATTCCTCATAAGCTTCTCCTAAATTTTATTGAGTTGAGCAGGAGGTATTATATTCCTACTAAAATGATTTTTAACTTTTTTTTTGGTTGAATTTTTTTATGTGTTCTCAAAATTAAGGTTTATTTTTTTTTGGCACCTTGGGGAAAGGGGTATAATACAACCTTTTACTCCCCCCTCTCTTTAACATTAGCTGGTAGGTCATAGCAAAAATGAAAAAGTGCTTACTGTAGTTGAGTTATTGCCGACACCTATGGTTGTCTTTTTCCTTAAATGTTCCACACATGTGCACACTCAGGGCTGCAAAAAGTGTTTACTTCCCAGGAAGGGTGTCAAATTTTCAGCAATTTTAGTAGTATTTCATGTCCAAAGAGGAAAATTTTTCTGCAATTGCCAGATTTTCTCAAATACCAACATTTGCTAGGAGAGACCTCCCAGCTTCCCAGGTTTTTTCATTTGTGTTCATACTTTGCATTTAACCTGCCACCTGCCACATGAGAGTTAAATGCCTGTGTTTTTGATGTCCGTCTTTTCATATGGTTTAAGTACATGTCAGTGTTTCTTTTGTTTTATTACTTTTCATTTCACCTCAGAAGATGTCATTGCTCCACTATAGGTCATAGCTCATACACAGTCAAAATGTCCAAATAACAAAAAGAGACATGTTTACAACAAAGTGATTGAAAAACCTCTGAAGGAAAACTTATTTACATATTGTTTTTATTGAAGATTTTATCCACAAAACAATAATAGGATAACTAAAGTCCTTTGTTAGCGTTACTACTCATTAGTGACAGCACGGCCATTAAACCCACAGACACTTTATTCACTTAATGAGTCGTTATGTTGTTGTATGGGGAAAATCCTTCCAAAATGAAATTATGATCAACTAAATAAGTAGTTTTTCTCCCATAATGAGCTACGTGAAGGTTGTTCAAAGGACAAACAGAATGATATCAACTATTGTTGTACAGTGCCTTGTAGTTGTTTGGGAATCTGTTGGAATTACTTGGAAATAGCCTTTGTTTTGTGATCTACAATTACCTTACTTCTAGGCTATATTGTATAGCTCTGACGTGTTATCATTGCATCATCAAATTACTACCAACCAAAATATGGAAAATGTTTAAAATTAATATTCACACCCCTATAAGGTGAATAAAAGTGGAATTTTACATTAAAGGGGTGTAGGTATACAACATGTAAGCTTTTAAAAACTTTGTGTAAAATTTCATTTTTAATGGCAACATCAGGCTAATCGGCCATTATGTGCAATAATTCCCTTTCTACTTCTGTTCAACTTCTTATTTTACACAATGTCTTACAAAGTACTATCTCTTTTGTTATCAGTAGTCATAAATTTACGAACCCTCTTTAACATGTGTGCTAACACTAACCTTGAAATAGTCTAGCCAAATATATACACATCAATTGGTGTACATTGTTTGAGAAATATTAGTTTAACAAAGAAACACAAAAGACTGAGACTGAGTTTTACCAGTGATTGACAGTGCAGAAACTTATATGGTGTTCATAAAGTGGGGTGGAAAGGCAGAGGAAGGGGGATTAGACTGTCTTCTAAATTGAAAGGGTGAGAAATTTTTGCATACCTCCTCCAAGTTTTCCAGTGAAGAAGATATTCCTACAATATTTCAAGTTCAAAACATTACTAACACATTTTTAAACAGTGAATAATAAAAGTCCTTTCTGAAACATTTCTTTATTTAACCTCCATTTTCTTCCCAAGGACTACTTTTGTCTCTCAAAGATCCTTTTTAGCTGGAGAGTTTCATTATGAAGTCATCTATTTTGGTGGAAAGAGCTATACTCAACAGAAGTGTACCATTAGTTGGCTTTACACTGTCAGTACTTAATAAGCAGAAACATAATTTAAGAGAAACTGAAGCCTCCTACTTCCTTCTGGCCATCATTTGTAATTTTGTGGCAGAACTCCAGCTTTGTGGGATTTAAAGGAGTGGGACAGGGCTTTTTGTGAAAAATGAAGTGTAAAGGTTATTTGACTAGCATTTTACACTACATGTGTAATATAAGTTGAATAGTATGTCAATCAAGCAGACATTTGAATCACTGTATTTTACACCTTTATTCAATTCACAAAAACTAAGCTTGCACCTTCTAAAAGATTATCAAAAGTTTTTAAATGTTCAAAAATTTTAGTCTTTTGTGTTGCCTAGGCAGGATGTTTTTCCAAGAATGAGTTGAAGGACATTCTATAATGTGGGATGATTGAATTTCGCTTGAGTGGGCAGGGCTTTCTGTGAAAAATGAAGTGTAAAGGTCATTTGACTAGTATCTTACACTGCATGTGTAATACAACTTAAAAACTATGTCAATCAAGCCGACATTTAAATCACTGTATATTACGCTTTTATTTAATTCACAAAAACTAAGCTTGTGCCTCCTAAAAGATTATCAAAAGTTTTGGAATGTTCAAAAATCTTAGTTTTTTGTGTTGCTTTGGCAAGAGATTTTTTTCCAAGAATGAGTTGAAGGACATTCTATAATGTGGGATGATTAAATTTCACTTGAAATTCTATAAATGCCAGTGATTCAAATAAAATTCTGAATATGATTTGTAAGCCTTGAATTTTGTTACTCTAAATACATTTAAAGAAAAAAAATTGAAAGCCAGGGGAGGGAACATTAGACTAGACCTTCAGTGGATTGTTTGCAATGTGTAAATTTGTATTAAACTGTCATAGTCAAAAAAAAATTTCTTACTGCAGACATGTAATTTCCTTGTTTGAGGATTTAATAATGTATATCTACCTACCTACCTAACCTAACCTAATCTAACCTTACCTATCTACTGTATCTATGTATCTATCTATTTAAAATTGTCTTGTATTATCAAATACTTAGTCTTATTCATCTATTGATAGTGCATTTCTGTGATTTTTTCACAAAATTTTAAATACTGAAATCAGTTAACCACAAAAGTACCATGTAAAATTTTATCACTTACAGTATATCTCTGTTTTGCTGCATTGTAAGTGCATAGTATCCTATAAGACAAACTTCAAAACTGTTACCATAACTCTCCTTCAATGTAAGTTTCCAATGTTGTAGTTGTATTAATGGGTGGTGTAATGTAATAATATCAAAGAACAGTCAGTCATATTCTTCTTTTGTTTTAAGTCTAAATCACGAAGCCTTTATGTATTAGAAGTAGTCCTTCGTCCAAAGGACAATCAATTTCTTCGTAGAAGTCTTTGCGTGTATAATATTTGGATGATGATGACATATGTAGTTGTGCATGATATTTTGTCGAACTACTGTAAAAACGTTTGAGGGAATTTTAATATTGATTTTCTTTTTTCTCACTTTTTTCACAATGGCATAAAAGATACCAAGTTCTTTCATACAAATGTAGAGCCTGGATTTTTAGTAAATGTAATGTGTAAAGAGCAATGACTTTAATATTCAAGAAAATTTTGCTGCAGAAACCTTTCTAAACGAGACTGAATTGTAGAGCAACATATTAAGAGTGGAGGAAACTACAAAATGTGCTCCAGGCTTCTTTTTCATAATCAACTCAAAAACAAAAAAGTTGTAACCTTACTTGAATGGGAAAGGTGTAGTGAAACCCTCAATGTCATATCATGCTAAAGAGTTCATAAGAGGTTTACTTCTGTTGTAGAATAATACTTCATGGGGTAGGGAAACATGATGGTATTGTTATGTTGAATAGTTTTCAACTTGTCAGGTTTAAGTCAGTTTTTTGAAAATGTTCATCACATGAATAAAGGCTATTTTAGCCTCCAAATGAGAAAACCTGCCCTCAATGGCTGAAACATGAGCTTCATTCATTTCAAAAGTATTCAATTGACAGTCACTGTTTTTCCCCTCCCAGCAAGAAAGTGGAAGACACTGCAGTTGCTGATGCAGAAACACCTTTAAAACGAAAGAGAATGTCCAGCAGTAGTAGCAGTGAAGGTAAACATTGATATCTAAGTCATATTTGTTTATTAAAGGGGTAACTAATAGCTAGCAAATTGTGTAAACTGCCCTTTAACCCTGTCACAGTCATCTCAGTTACTCCAGTTGTACACTGTATAGCCAGCTAGGTCGACACATCCCTGGAAATAATGGACCATCTATTTGAGTTATCAGACAGTTTGTTACCTAAACAGAATCCAAAGTTTAAAATGAACATGAAAAATGTAGAAACTACACGTCTGTATCAGTCAGGATTATTTTCAATTCTGGACAAATAAATTCAAAATGGCCACTTCGTCTTGATTCCTGGAACTGATCCCTTCACTAACGCTTATCTTGATACACAGAGTGCTAATTATGATCCAATATGTTCTTGGGCATATCAGCTGAATCAATTTTTCTCTGAGCTGTCACTAGAGCTTCGTATGCTGTTTAGCAAGTAAGCATTGCTAAGCTAAACTTACTCCAGGATGCTGACATTTTGTTTGCTTTGTAAATCCTCACCAGCTCAAGGTATAAATAATGCTCAGTAGCAGCGCCCATACAAATAATGTGTAAAAGCTATGCAGAAAGATAAAACAACTCCCGAGGGTATGTTCATAGCTAGCCAGGCTGTTTCAAGTGCAGTAGGTTGGATACATAATAATACGTACTTGGCTGTGAACGATACATTAGCCTAATTTGTAATATTATGTAGCTGGCTGTGAAAGGATTAAAGGGCAAATGAAATCTATGTAGTTTGTATGTGAAACATTAGCTTAATCTTAGAAATTTCACCTGACTATTTTGTTTACAAGTGCATTTGTTTTCATTAAATTTAAAAATAAACATATATTTAAGGTTGCCAACTCAGTTGCAAAAATAATACTACATGGTTAAAAAGATCCATTCAAGAAATAACATTTGGATATATGCTAATTCAAATTGGGGTGAGTACAAGTGTTAGCATGGACTGTGCTTCACTACTGGATGTATGATACCCATTGTTCTTTATTTTTCTTCTGAAAATGTTTGAAAGTACTGCTAGCAGCCATACTTGATTATCTAGAAGTAATGACTGTAGTTTTAGAAGTAATAGCAGGTAGGAACCCTCAATCTCAGTTGAAGTTGGGTGGCAGGAGGGAAGGGATATTAGTGATGGAATATGAAAAATGGTGGAAGGCTATACATGGAATTTTATCACTGTTTTGGAATTTTGTACTCAGCCTTCAAAAAGTGGGGAGGGGGACATGTACCCATTTCCCCACCAGCAGTGAGTGGTGCCCCTGGACAAGTTACATGTAGTAGATTACAAAAAGGAACATATCAAATCAATATTATCTCCTTTAACATCTTTCTACTGCAAACCCTCTTGTTTGTACTTTGTTCTGAACTATGCAAAGACCTGTTGCAAAAAATACAGGAAATGCTTGTGTTATGTTATCTGTTGTTCTCCAGCATTGCTACTTATATTACATCTTTTGTTTACACAAACTTCACATCAATATCCAAATGACTCATAAACTTCATGTGATGATGAGGTCATGTAATAACTTTATTTATTCTAAATGTGAAAAACCTGAAACATTTGTTTTTGTTCTAGGTGCAGTTAAAGAAGAGCCAACTACTCCAGTGACTCCAGCAGCTGTCCATGAGGAAGGAGATGGGGATACAGAAGTAAAGAAGAAAAAGAAGAAGAAAAAGGATAAGAAGATGAAAATGGAAGTGTCATTAGATTCAAGTACCCTTGCAGATATTGATGTAAGCTGCTTTTTGTGCCGTAGCTGCTCTTGAGGGGGTGGGGGTTGAGGGGGATTAAGCCTGTAAGCCTATAGCTATAGTAACATATTTTTATTTTGGCTCAGAATATAGAAATTTTATTAAAAATGACATGCAGGGAAAACTTTTATGACAGGTACCTGGGTGAGTGAACTATTAAATTGGTTGGATATGTAGGTGTTGGGAATAATAAGTGAACAGCTATTGTTTATGGGGGTGTTCAAGCAGTCCATAAACTTTGGAGACAAGTAATGTCTTATGGCATATGAAGTTGCTCCTACCATATCTTGAAGTAGTACTGCAGAAAACTTTGCTATTTCCCAGTCAAATACCTCTTTAATGATGTCTTGTAATTTAATGTTACAAACACAGGCTACAAGTAGTTTACTTGCAAGTTCCTTGGGCTAGACTTGATATTCCACTTACTGATTAAAAAGATATCATTTTATTTCCACTTATGCATTTTCTAGTTGTATTTAATGGGAAATTTTTTCCATCATATCTTCCTTCTTAGCCATTAAGAATTGTTGTGACTTGTGGTCATAATTTTTTCCAAACTTTGCAATGTAAAGGATAGGATGTACAAAGATGTATCAGCATTTACCTGCTTTTCATTAAAAGTGAGATATAGAGGTGATACAATCAAAGTCCTACAAATAAATCAGAAAAAGCAGCTTACATTAAAAAAAATAAATAAATAAATAATATTTTTCTTGCATATTGCATAATATGCTTCTTTTGTAGTCTACTCCGACAACAGAGAAGAAGAAGAAAAAGAAAAAGAAGAAGATAAAAGAAGAGGAAGATTCAAGCTAGAGGATAAAGGAGAAAGGATGCGGTTTGATTTGACTGTCTTCCATAAGAAATGAGGTGGAGAAGAGGAAGGGTTTCACAGTGAATTGTCCTGATACAGTTATGAGAATGTACAGATGAGCAGTAGGAGAAAGGCACAGAGGATTTAAAGCCGGCAAATTGTATTTACAGCTATTTTACATTTTAGGAAGGATGATCTGTCAGGTTTTGTAGTACCCTGGCCATCTGTATCACTTTGCCCCAGTACTTGTATTTTGTTTGTACCGCCATTGGATAGGAAGTTTTCCTATGCATTTTGGAAAATGAAGGGTTCTTTATAATTTGTAGAAAAAGATAAGTAATGAATGTTCGTTATAGGGCTTTGTGGACCTGCCATTTACTGGTCTCTCCCCCACCCTTCATCAGTTGGAAGAGTGAGTACCATTTTGAATGGATATCATTCAGGTTTAAATTTTTGTATATAACTTGAAATACCAGCACAGAAAAACTAGTTAATTCTTATACAGTTTTTACCGATATTTTCTTGCTTGCTGCATTTTGTCCTTTGTTATATACAACAGAGACATTTTGTTGCAGTGTTTCCGTATTCCAGTAGTATCCCCAGATGGACTGATTTCAGTGAATCATAGATCTACTTACTGTAGGGTTTATGTTCAGATCCTCCCCTTGTTGTTAAACATACCTACTTCATGGTGTTAAAATTTCCTCAGTGCATGCATGTTTGTTCTGGTTAAGTTGAGGAAGAATCACATAAATGAAATGCATTGCTGACACCTTATGAGAAAATCAACTCACATAAAAGTAGCAAATACTTCAGATATTAATCTTGAAACTTAAAAAATCACATTCCATTGTGCCCAGTGTATTTTCCTTATTTTGTTGAGGATAAAAAGAGCAGCTGAATTTATTAATTATGTAACATGGTTTGCAGTCACATTCATCAGTCTAGACAAACCGAGGATTGGCATATAGTGCAACACAAGTATACTGTCTGAAACAAACATTTGTTGCTATGCAATGCCGTTTCTTGTGACTTTTGAAATGTTTAATGTTTGAGGTTTCAGATAAAGTCAGTACAGATTTAGAGATGTATGCATTTCCATGTATGGAATCCTTCTGCGGAGAATGATGGTTGTTGCTAAGATTGGAAGAGAGAACAAAGAATATTTGATGTCACTATTCTAGACAGGTTCAGCACATTGGTTTCATTTTGATGCATTTTGTTTGCTACTTAAAACAGCCTTCTCTCAAGTTTGCTGCTTTATATGTGATTTCCTTCAAAAATGTCATATATATTCAGTTACCATTCCCCCAGTTTATCCCCATCTTGTGTAATTTGTGTGTATCAAATGTTTTCACTGGAACCCAGAAAATTGGTGGTTTCTGAGTTAACTGTGGTGGCAATGTTGCCAGGGTAAAGGTAAAGGGTACATGAAGAAAGAGGGATAGGGTGTGCACTTGGTGTATCTAATAAATTAGTTTAAGACAATAATTGAGTGCCTTGAGAGAGGAATTTACAGTAATATCCCAAATTAAAAAGAGTACTAGTTAAGGCTACTGTACCTGTGGTTAACCCTTTCACAGCCAGCCCGAATTTTCTTATTGTGCCCTTTTCAGCCAGCTAGCTGAACACTGTTCTTGACATTATTTGCAATGTAACATAACTTATTACCTTTAGTGAATTCAAAGTTGGTCTGAACATGAAAATTGTAGAATGTACATTCCTCTACCAGTTACTGCTGTTAAAAATGCAATTTTGTTCGAACAAATGGCGGCAGATTGCCTAAATTCGTGGAACTGGGCCCTGTGCTTATGAATGATCTTCATCTACCCTGATATCACAAATTAAATTTTGCTATCGAAAAGTATCCTGACAATTGACAGAGCTCCAATTACCATCCAGCATATTTGAGTACATATCATACCAATGAATTTCACCGCCTTGTGTCTTCAGGGCCACATTCAGAACTTCCTATGCTGATTCAAATATTCTGACTTGCCCTAGGAGGCTGCCATTTTGGGGGACAGCTCTCTTTTCCGATGTCTCCTTGTTCCGACCTCTCTATGTTCCGAAAAGTTTGCATTGAGGTTAGTGTTAGAGAAAAGGTTGGGTTAGAACAAGCCCTCATCCTAACAGTGTCCTTCATGCATCGGAACATAGAGATGTCGGAAAAGAGAGGTGTAACCGCCATTTTGTTTGCTCTATATGTTGTCACTAGTTCAAGTTAAGAAAAAAATTCCTATAGCGCCACCCACAAAAATGGTGTGTAGTAGCTATTCATCAAGTCACACCAACTTCTGAGGGTATCTTTATAGCTAATTTGGTCCTTTTAAGCTTGGTAGGTTGGATACTTAATAAGTGGCTGGGAACGGTACATTAACTTGATACGTACTATTACGTATCTGGCAGCGAGTGGCTTAAGTAATGAAAGGGATGTTGGACAAAATGGAATTTTTTTTACTCTTCATTTCATCATTTCTTAGGAAATGAAAAGTTTAACTAATGTTAGCACTAACTCAGGTATAGTAAATGACTTATCAACTGATGTATCCGTTAGAGAGAGAGATTTTTCTGGAAAAAAAAATGTAAAACCTGAGTAAGGTGAGAGCCAAAGATACCTTTGATCTTTAAATTAATGGTGACCTAAAGGAACTTCAGTGGGTATGATATGTTGAGACAATATCATGAGCCTTAGAGTAACTGAGAAACTTTTTAAATCCTTGTGAATAGGGACTCAGTAATTATAATTACTTCATTTCCAAAGTTAGCAAACTGTATCTTGCAATTTGTTTAAATTACGATTTCTGCTGTATCACAAATGCCCACATGTTATATTTATTATTGACTTAAACCAAACATCCCACACTGTTCCTTTTGAAACAGTGGGGGTGTTTTACTTACATGGTACACCACTTGGTGTTTGACAGGCTGGTTATGGTTTGTGAGGTAGTATTTCAGTATTTGCTGCAAATATAACTAGTCTTTAACAATGAAAATGTTTCGAGATTATTTTTATTGTACTTTAAATCCTGCTTTTATTCTTGTTGTAACCACACACACAAGACATTTTTGTGTAACATGGATGGATGGATGGATGGATTGATGGAATTTCATGCTTCAACTTTACAGACTGAATCTTTCCATAAATGATAAAAAAAAAATACTCAAGGGATAGATATTCTGATTTAACCAAGTGAGAGCTGATGTGACTTACATTCTGTGAAGGAAAAACATTTTACCCTGAGGCCATTGTTGACATGATTGTAAAAATGCCAAAACTTTGTGCTCCTCAAGAAGTTATTATGATAGACTCACTATTAAATTTATGCTTGCACACAACGCTTTGTATAAACACAATTCAATATTGACTACAAACCTGGTCATAAATGGTGAATTGCATGGCAAAACTAACGGGTAAGTGGTTACCTCCAAATTGAAAGGGTCCAAAGTGTTGATACTGGACCCTTTAGATTACCCGAACAGTGTGTCTTTGGGGTCAAATGGCAATTCTGAATGGTCCAACCCAGTTTGGCTTGGATTGTTGCGATGCTGAGGAAGGGAGTGAGAGGCACTGAGAGCAGAGATCCTTGCGGATCCGAGATTT
>WURT03108494.1:0-12149 GCA_009936505.3 Holothuria glaberrima
CAGAATGATCAAGGCGCATTGTTTCTATCGTGCATGTTTTACATCAACATAAATGTTGACGAATCAACAAGTTTCTTTAATTACAAGTAGTAACTTACATTTTAGTATCAATATGGAATTTTTACAAAATATTATATTGTAATACTAATATTAAGAAAGGCTGGTATCTTAAACAAGGATCTCCATCTGAAACTGAACAGGTTCGGCAATTTGCTTAAGTTCACTATGAACACCTTATTTGTCCTCTTTTCATTAAAGGGGCTTATTGAGTTGATTCATGAGTTTCATAATTTTTTTCACACCTATTGAGATTAACTCACATCTTGATGGCAAATGGTCAAACTAAGAGATTCTGCACATATGACACACAACTGAAATGGCAATGGTAGGATAATTAATGATTAAAATTATTTATTACAAACTTGTGACCAGACACTTTTACCATTAGGTATAAATCATATGCAACCTCTGTCTCACAAAAACTTCAATTTTTAAAATGTGGTAACTGTAGGGAGTTTATCATGAGTAATGGGGCTGATTAGAAAAATTGTCATGCAATGATTTCTTTCAAACTCCTCACAAAATATTCAATATCAACTCAATGATCCCCTTTAAGTTCCGATCGGGAAAAGCAAAAAACTATGAAAGAAAAAGATGAAAAGCTCAACCTGCAAAATTAGACCTCCTCCTTCAAAACAAAACAAAAGCCAAGTTTACATTGTCTGGATCTGTTTTAAAATACCAGCCTATCCATATTTTCATCCTTAAAATTTCTTATAAAGCAACCTTCCTACTGACATATGTTTGAAAACTTTCATTTTACAATTTGGCATGATAACAACAGTATTTTAATACATCAAGTACATGTAATACAT
The DNA here is from genome assembly GCA_009936505.3 of Holothuria glaberrima. Taxonomy (NCBI): domain Eukaryota; kingdom Metazoa; phylum Echinodermata; class Holothuroidea; order Aspidochirotida; family Holothuriidae; genus Holothuria; species Holothuria glaberrima. Next base: position 876 of record WURT03108494.1, read on the forward strand.
CAATATTCAATACTTTTGCAAAATAAAAACTGACAAGGTTTTGATTGTTATAAAGTTATGGTGAATACACATTTCATGCAGGGATGTTAAAATCATGCAAGCATAATTCAAGTGTGATTTGTGGGATGTGCAAGTAAGTAAACCAACCAAGCAAAACAATACTTTAAAGACAGCTTTGAGTCACGACAATTTGCAACACAATCTAGCAATTTTCAAAAGACTTTTGATTTGCTCCCAAACATCAAGGCTAGCATGGCCACCTTTTCTTCAATGAGGCACTTCACCTTTAAAGATACTGAAGACCATCATGACTGGATTACAAAAATTCCAACAAGAAATGTTGCCATGTTTTTATGAAAAGCTAACTTTACTACAACGGAATAATTTGTCTTATTTGAGTTTTTCTGAAAAGGTTAATCAAATCTGTGTCTTTTTTATCAGACCAGTGTGAAATTCACCTGAACAAACTCTTGAACAAACATATATTCTGAATGAAAATTGTGATGACTCTACACTGTTCTTTGAAGATGGAAAAGACAAACTGAGAAAATAAAGCAAGCCAATGGAGATGACAAGCAGAGCGTGAAGAGGTTAAACCAAACAAAGGGAAGATACTTACCTGTTCAAAAAAGGAATAAAGTACAATTTAATACATTTGTTAGCCATGACATGTTCTTTTTGTCATGGACACCATCTTGCTTTTATAAGTTGGGTTTGTCTTAATGTCTCTGATTGTTAAATGAAGAATTCACTCGACAAATGCAGACTAACACGGTATTATAATCTGGCAAAATGAAAACTAAGTTCCATATCTCAGTTTGAGGAGGAATATCAAGTTTGAACAAAAGTCTACTAAATTTTTCAATTATCCAATTTATTTGAAAAAATACCTTTCTAGCAAACTTTATTCTTATATCTAGCTGTAATTTAATCCTTCCATTTCAACATAATTTAAAGGCTGGGGTCTAGACCAGTGCTTTCAACATGGGTTCTTGTTAGTGTGATGAAGAAGGGAGGGTTGGAGGTTCTATTGTGTAGAAGATTTCAGCCTACCTGATATTTGTACTGACATGACCTTTCATGCCACCATTTCATCTCTAAGCCCCCTTGCTATGCCAACCTTTAAACCATAGAAACAGGTAAGAGTGCAGTTGTCTCTACAACATGCATTCCCCGAGAAAACTTTTTTCACATCCTATTTTTAAATATCTACAAGGAGCAGTCTCGTGCTACCATTGTACAAAATTTAACTTGTTGACAAGATATATGCGAAGCTGGCACGTAGAATGAACAAAATATATGAAAGCAGGATCTGTACTTTGACATTTTTAGAATTGACAGTATTTGCTTTGATGTGTGATAAAATTTCCCTGTGACCACTAACCCTGTGCATACATGTATTTCATAGCACACAAAGAAGCACAACAGATACCAATTGAAAACATATTTTATGCAGCTATTCCCAATAGTGAAAATCTAGCAGTCTCAATTCTGTGCAGTCCCAATTCTGTGCATTACAGTTTCAAAGTGTAAATGCAGCTGTTTAGGTCATTAAAACTGAATAGAATATTCTCAATAAAAATGTAAAGGGATCAGATACCAGGTCTTTTGCTTTCTTCCTCTTGGTTGGTACTATGTTTAAACTAAAGTAACTAGCTGACATAAAGGAGAATAAAGTTTAAATCCCCCTAAATACAAAGATACTCAAACGATATCAAAGTATATTGCCAGTCTGTTTTGTCCTGATTTGAGATCCTCCTGCAACTGGATTGCTGTAACCCCACACTTGATAATTTGAACTATTCTTGCTCTTCTTTGTAGTCAGTGTGAGTATTTTGAGTCTAAATGAGATCTGAAGATGGATAACACTGTTCAGCTCCAAACATTGAATTGTTAATGCATTCTCAGTTCTGTTGCTTGACTGGTTTTTTGCATGTGTGTGTGTGTTCCCAATTCAAGCACAGTCCAAGTCCGCAACTGTCCACAACTTGAAACAACATGGATTCTTGACATGACTATTGCATTTGCATTTGCCAAGACATTTTAGTTGAATTTTACCCCATCTTTCCTTTTTAAGTTGATTTTTATCCCTTTATTCTTGCTGACACTGTACAACACATTCATGTTGGTGTGTCGTTAAACCCCATCTAACTAACTTAAACTCCATCTAACTAACTTACAACATGGACTAATAACTGATGTACTACTATGAAACAAGTATGTTCTGCAGTGTTTATGTATAATACAGGACATGGCCTGGCTTTTGTGATATATATGAAACACTTAATGTCATGGCATTTGAGAATTGTCAAATGAAATGAAATGGCAGTTTGGAATGCTTTCAACTATCTCTGAAATTCTTTCTGAGAAACTAATGTAAATGGAACTCCACAGAAACTGACATTTGAAATGAAAATACTGCTTGTGGACTAGCTTCATAAATATTCCATGTAATGGACTACATACAACTGGTACTTAACCATCAAAACAATCTAGTAAAATCACAATTTCGGACCACGGCCAGTTTAGGAGAAGTTAAAACTTTTGGTAGGCACTTTATGCAGCAGTAATACAAAAGAGTCTTTCAACAGTTTTCGTTGCCATACAATGTAAAAAACCTTTTTTTTTTTGGTGACCGATTAATTTGTCTTTGTTTCAAAACAATGACTATGTTAAAAAAAGTCTTGAAAGTCTCCAAGGATAAAATATCCAATTCCCATTCCAAATTTGATTTCCAAAACTACCTAGCTACATTTGCTGAAGTTGCACCTGTAAAGATTTCTGAGAGGTTTGAATCACAGTAAGTACCAGGTATGTATTAATACAAATGTTGATTTGTAATTTCAGGGCAATGATTCACTGGCTGTAATTAAATGCTATCCCATTATCCTTCTGTTTTTGATATAAATGCCACGAAGATTACATTTAAAACTTTCAACACCTCCAATTGACAATATAAGAAGACACATTTTCATATCATATGTGGAGTATTGAAACTTTCACCATAGTTAAAATTTTGGGGAATACCTACCCTTCGTCGCCTATATCTGTCCATGTAGTCACGCCCTTTGAGGGCAATTATAAAAACCATAAGGATTAACACAAAGCAGACCACAAAAGAAACAAAAATGGCTACTAAACTGCCAGCTGGGTGATAAATTGTTACCTAAGAAGACAAAAAAAAATGCAAACAAAAGCAAAGGAGAAAAGAAAATGCATGCAAAGTTAGTGGTTAGTGTCACCAAATGTCAATACAACAGCAAACACAGAATACAAGAGGAAAGAGAAATCTGAATGCTCAACAAACAGGTTTGTGGCAACAGCTTTGCCACAGGATACAAGGTTGAGAGTTTTATCCCTAACCTACCCTAACAAGAATGCTCAACAAACAGGTTTGTGGCAACAGCTTTGCCACAGGATACAAGGTTTAGAGTCTTACTGCTGCCTTTAGATACCCTTATCAAACCCTCTGTTGGTGTTAAGGCCACATCTTGCCCACACAAAATATTTCTCTTGACTGAAGTACACCTATGTTTTCTCATCCTGTTTGGTATCAATTATCACTGACTGCAATGATGCTCATATTCCATAATCACAAAGGAATCCCAAATTTTTGGAAAGAATTTCTTCTTCAGTATTGGTGGAAATGACCAGTGGTGGAAATGACCAGATTAACTGGTGGGCGGTGACCAGGTTTTGGACATGTCCTATGTGACACAGATTCTGGAAAGGATCAACTGAAAAGGTTCCACATAAAAAGAATTGGGCAAAGACAAAAACACATAAAAACAAGTGTCAAACTGAATGAAACTGCAACAGGAGGTTATAGAGAAAACTTGTAACAAGAAGATGATTGACATAGTCCAAGGGGTGGGGAAAAGGAAAAAAAAAAACTAACTTTTAGGGCTATATGTGCACACAGAGGTAAACAAGGAGGGCAAACAAAATGCTACAGGCACTGCATACCACTGACCCATGGGATGCTTCCTCATGACAAATGAATGGTTGTTATCCTAAGTGGCATTTGAAGAGAATATCTTTCAAATTTTATGACAATCACAGGCCTCAAAATTTTTTGCAGTTTTACAAGATGACTCAGTTCTTTATTAAACCTGAAGGCCTCTCGGTTTCTTCAATTTTTTCACGCTTTTCTACGACCCACAGATATGATGTATTGCATATGGACAGCATGCTTATTACAACAAAAACTTCCATGCCACTTAGTACCTTCACCAACACCTGTGAAAAGAAGCCTGACTCTCATGTGCCACACTGCCTGATCTAAACCAACTTCACTTTCTGACGACACATTCCTACACACCTGGCTCCGCACATATGCGTCAATGCGAAGTTTCAGTTTCCATCCGAACGCAAAGAAACACATGAATGAGAGAAAGACACTGAAGAATACTATGAAGAACCTCAGCAGATCTTCCAGACGTATCTGCTGTGTGACTTGCACCTGTGTGGTTGAATTACAAGAACAGTGAGGGAGCTTGGCTGAATTTCAAGATGCTTAGAGGTCTGCAGACATGTAACCAAAACATCTGTCTTACTCAAAATTGATTGACTAGGATTCTCTGATGAATAATCTGTTAGAATTATTTGAATATCTTTACCCTTCTCAGAATATAACTCATCAAAGTTGAACATTTCTGATATTAAATCAATTGCCATACAGAAATTGTGATATGGAGTGTTGCTGAAGGTTTGCATTTCTTTTATTTCTTCACAAATTGTCTCTTACCCACTCACCAACTACTTTCTAGTTTGGTATTAACTGATAGACAGTTTTGAAGAGGTGAATGGTTACTTCTAAACTACAGTCCTCATGGCAGGCATGTCTACATTACAACTGTCCTTGGAATAAAAGTTAAACAAAGGATAGAATAAGACATATCACATGAGTCTCATGTCACCAGTTTGCATATGCAGCTCATGTTAATTTATGACGTAAGTACAAAAACAGGACTTGTCGTGTAAAATGGTCAATATTTGCTTGATTTTGATGGGAATTGTGACTAAATGTGTTCAATGTTTTTTTTCCCATCAAACAGGCAGGTATAACATTTACATGTCCACAGATCTTTAAACAAAGGGTTACCTGAAGAATGGAAAATGCTTTTTAGATTATTCTTTGGGCTTGGTCGTCTTTAATGTAAACGATCTAGTTTGTTGAGCATCATCTTGCATGTTTAAGATATACTTTTTCATCACGTGATGTTTTTGTTTCTTTCATGTCAATTTATGTGAAGTAATACCTGCATTTACCTTAATCTACCCTGCAGACTGGAAGAAGCTTTTCTTCAGCTTATCACTACCAAAAACAAAAAACAAAAAAAAAAAAAAACTGATGCCTGCAGAGGTTACAGCCATTAATCTTTCAAATGGGTGAGAAACCTGACAGAAACTTCCCTCACAGAGTAACAATGCCACTGGCTCAATTGAGGCAATTGAACATAAATTGCACATGGATCAAGCATAACTACCCTCAGACAGAACAGTGCCTTGCCAGAGTAGTCAGTTTATCTGGACACATTCCTAATACTCCCTGATACAACACAACTGTTTAGGCATACAGACAACACAACACTACAAAGCAGACCAATGAGTGACACCAGAGATACAGCTCATTAACGTTAAGTACTATATCTTTGGGGCTCTGTGAAAGAACCTTTGACCATCACCCACAGGTTCAGAGTGGTGGCAGCCAGTGTAGAGAGGCCAAAGTGCACCACATCATGAACGGTACTTATAAGGGACATACTGAAAGAGACAAGAAAGATTCAGCCAATGTTTCAATATAACAGTAGGTTTCACAAGGGCTATTTTGGGTCCACAGGGACTGTTAAAATCTTTGTAAATGTAGCAGTCTTTATACCTACTGCCAAACTAAATAAACAATACAAAAATCTGTAACATTTTACGATCAAAATGGATTTTGTTTTTTTATGGGAGCATGGGAATGGGAGACTTAAACAACTGATAATGGTACTGGACAGTCCCATAGATACATTCTATTTCATATCAGGACAAATATTACACTCCCAAAAACCCAGCACATTTTCAAATGAGATCAACTGTAAAAGCTCACTCCAACACAAATTCTGGGGCCAATCGCCAACTCCAACGGATCACCGACCAAAACATAGTAATGAAGAAGCTCTCAATCAAGTCCCAGAAATGAAACATGTCAAAAAGACTCAACTTTGTGATAATTCTATAAGTCAGCACATCAAGTGCCAAAGCTCCCATACAACTCCTTGAAATATTGCCTGCTTATTATACTTACAAGAGGCTGTGAGATAAATGAAACCATTTTAACAAATTTACCAATTTTAGTACAAAGCAGAATAACATACATTTGTTGCTTTTAAGAAAAAAAAACCCTTTTAAGAAGAAATTTTTGTTCCAAGATTGAAGATTTTCCTGTAACACCCATGACTTTAACCCTTCTGCCCGCTGCAGCAAATGCTGTTGAATGGTGTGTTTACATTACATGAACAAGGCAGGATCCTATATAATATAGGATCCTACTTTGTACATGATCTATATTGCCCAATTGACAGCCAGCATGACATTTAATCAGGAGGACACCACATGGTGACACTGGTGAGAAACCTCTACAGAACCTTCCTCTGTAGAAACAGGTTTTTTTTATGTGATTCTGGTACCAGCTGATAATTAAAGCAAGCAGCATAGAACAGAGACTTGTCTTGACCAAACCTACCCTTGGACGTATCCACTCATTAATGATTAACTTCCTCACATATACAACTAGTAGAAGTATGAAGAAAATCAGAAGAGGGCTTGAGGTAAAGACAATGCTTGCCCATATTGGTAACAAGGGTGCAGTATCTAAAACAACCTGCCAAAAAGAAACCAAATACATATTTATTGAGTAAAAATATCAAACTGTGAACATGTTGTGAAAAGAGTAGTTAGAGTAGCTAACTACAAATAAAAATCTTCCACCCTCTCCTTGACAACCTCTTGGACCATTTTAGAGGCCGATAGCCATAGAGGGTGAACACAGGGGCTGTGTACAGTACTGGTACTTTTTGTCATAGAAAAGAAGACAGCATTAAGGACAGATACACAATGAAAGCTCTTTAAACTAGAGTAACTGTTGACAAAAATAGGGGTAACTTGTTGGGATTCAAACAGGTGTAAACATGTTTGCAGCAACAACTAAACAGTCCAGAACTCTCAGCATATGTGATAAAGTGCTGCTGCCAACCTCACATATCAGTAGCCTGTTAAGATCAACGAAAGTACATGTATGGACATTTAGTAGTAGGTAGTTTGAAAATATATGAAACAAAACATAAACTGAAAGATAAGAACACAAAAAAGTGATTTATCATGCTTTCAACAGCAGTGACATGTATTTATGCAGCAGCTGAATTAGCAGACCAACGATAAAGCAAAGATCGCCCAGAATGAAAATTTCTAGACCCTATAAAACTATTGGACTACATTGTTCTTTTTTTTTTTTTCTTTCTTTTGGTGGGGGCAGGGAGGGAGGGAGGGAACAGTTGAGGTGCAGTAAGCATAGAAATTTACTATGTTCCAACATAAAGTTTGTGAGATGCAAATGGACTGGTGAGATACTTGTGCTGATGCTGTTGATTTGATTTCATTTACTGGGGGTCAATATTTCCTGAACTTGACAATACTACAGTGTGTGCTACGCATTCCCTGTCACACTATAATTTGGATCAGAGTCACATTTCCAGGTCACTTTTGATGTTTCCTAGGCTACCTATTTTAGTAGTTTTATTGATTAGTACAAGTTTGAAGCTGAAAAATGATTTAGTGTGCCATATCATGCAGGCAAGACAAGTTGGCCTTACCTGTACCATCTGTTGGTCCAAGTACCAGCCACAAAGCTTCTGTACCCCTAACAGTACCAGGGCACAGGAGCTGAGAAACCCTATCAGACTGCCAAAGACAATTACTATAATATTGAAAGGGTCTGCTTCCACCTTAATCTGGTATACAGTTTGGAAAACAAAAAGAAGAAGCTTGGAACATCTCTGAGGACATAGAAACAACCTTTAAAGGCTTCTTACTACTGGACCATAACTATGTATCTATCATGATGTGCTGTAAAAGAGCAGCCCATGACTTTCAACCTAATACAAAAATTTGCCCATTATCAATCTTGCACTGCCATATGATGGAATCAAATTCCAGGGGATGTGATGCTAGGTTTCAAAGTACAATAGCACAGGTATTTAAGTAATCTAGTGAAGTTGAGATTAAATAACATCTTTGGGGGTATGACGTATGAACTCAAAACTTGCTTTTTACACTGGTTATATAACGTGAGCAGGGTAGTGTGCATGATTAAAGCCATGGGTTAGTTGTGGAATAAATAACCACACTGGAATATTATATTGAAGCTTTAGCTTTTTTCTAAGCTTTAATCATGCACCCTACCTGGACCCTCCTGGCCTGGGCCACTTTCATGTGGATTCGGTGCAAGAGCGCTAGAAGGGACATCAGTAATATGGCAGTGGTGAAGAAAACAACAGAGTATTCTAACCCCGAAGGACTATGGGGTGTTGCATGGTTGTGACTAGTGGCACTGCCCCTACCAGTATTAACAACAAAGGTGTACCTGCACTAAAGGATGAAAAGAAATGGGTAAAACAAAATATGGGATGGCAGAGATGTCATAATGAAGGGTGAACACTGCCCTCAACAGGGCAGCATTATCCTTGCCCTAGAAAAGTAGCTTACTGTACAGAAACCAAGCTCAAATCCATGAACATTACAAAATTTTGTCAAGTTTGACATCAAAAGTAAGAACCTCCCAAAAGTGGTTTCAACATACACAGAGATTCTGCAAGAAATATTCACACCACACATAGCTGAAACCTCACAAAAAAAGCACTTCCTACTCAGAATATTCCACTTCCTTCCAACAAACTGGTTTTCTCATACATTAGATTCTACAAACACTTAATACCCATCATTGAAGTTGGTAAGTATAATAAAAGAAAAGAAACTTAACTTAATTACCCTCAGCCATACAGACATCAAGATTTCACATCAACGCACAATGTAACCTAACTTATCCAGTGACTCAAACGCTTCTGTTACATACCACTCCTATGCACTCAAAAGATTTTTCAAAATTTTCCTACACTTAATGGGTTTTATGCAATGTAAGGGAACTTGAACACAATGGATAAAATAACAAAACTAATACCCCGGGACCTACCATAAAAAAAACTTTGGTTAAGAGCAAATATAAACCTTTTAACAACTTTGTATGAAGAGATACCCTTACAAAAGTTCTTCAGTGGTAAGAAAACTAATGTACCCTTAAAGATCTTCACAAGAAGAGATACCGCAACAAAACTTCAGTGGTAAGACATGAACTTTTACCAATCTTACTGGTAGAGATACCACTACAGATCTACAATGATAAGTATACATAAACTTTAAGAATTGAACCTGATAAGATACCCATAACCGGACTTCAATGGTATAAATATTTATAGACAGTTTTTTAACTTTTATCAGTAAAGAAAACATAGCAATTCTGGCAAAGACATATATCATCACTAGCGAGAATACATCAACTTTGACAGAGGAACTACCACCTATGAACAGAACTTCATAAATAAGACACTAGACAGAACTTTCACAGGCAAGACACCACAACAGAACATTACCAGGAAAGAAAACATCACACAACTTCCCTGGTAAACCACATTTCGACTGACAGAGCAACATAATGTCAAAATTTCATTGTTCAAAAGAGAGTTCATATTTAAGATGGTAACCTTCATCTTGTAGCAAAACTTCACAAGCAATGTAACAACCAACTGCACTTCACCATACAACACACTATGCAACAACCTCGCCATACCAGATCTTCACCATAACCTAAATTCAACATTACCAAACTTAATTTCAAACAGTGCCATAGGGTAGAAAACCAACAGGCTGAGACAAGACTAAATGCAAACACCAACAGCATTGTAGGCATAGATTTTACACAAATATTCCTCAGCATACGTTACACGTTTTAACATTATCTCTGACTAGGTTTAAATAAAAGTTTTGTGAGAAAACTCACCATTATGAAACAAAGATTATTGCAAAGAAAATATGGAGCAAAAATACTGCAATGTACAGTAACAAGGCCTTCCAAACTTGTTGTAGGCAACATTTACCTTTCTATTTATTTTTTATGAAAATCTGAATATCCCACACACACACTGATATTGACTGGTCACAGTTCTGCTACTAACTAGGAGATTTAAATGGTAATATGGGAAGCAGAAACTAACCTAGTGCCGAAAGACATGGAAAGGACAAACTCCCAATGTATCCATTCATACTTCTGGTAGAAGTAATATTTTGTAACTAATTGCAAGTACTGCACCCATTAGTAGTTGCCTTGTCAACCATGTTACATACTTAAATAAAGCTTGGAGTTGATGTAATATTCCCAAGTCACAAAACTGTTTTTCTACAGTTGCATTACACAGCAACACACCTTCACCCCAGTTCGTAAACAAGGATATTTTGAAGGAAGTTTTTATTACATGAAATGCAAAAGAGAGCAATTATATTTTTTTGAGGATATAGTTAGCTTTCACGTGGATACCATGATGAATTGGATCACTTTATCACCCATTGATGGGTGGTGATCTACATTTGGCTTGGGCTTTGAGCAGTGTAGTAACTACTAGCTCTGGATTTCATTGGTGGTTTACACCACTGCTCTGATGTACCTCTGCAGTACGTCTCCACTCGAAGAGAATATACAACCCTCTCCATAGCATGACAATAAATGTCACACATGTCAGAAGAGTGAATATAAAAAGGAACCAAGGAAAACGTCCCACTACAGGCTTAAGGAAAGATTCTGTTGGCCATGGGGAATCATCTGTTACAGGGTTTGTACTTTCCCATTCCTCCAAAAACGTATCAGTATCATTAAGGTGTTTTATCACAACCTGTTTGGAAAAAAAACAAATGCCTTGAAGTAAATTTGAAATTTAGTAGTTTTATAAAGTTCCATCATTCTATGTAATATTCAATCGGTTGTTTTTTAAATTGACAGTTCTAAAAGAGTTTAGCTTTTTCAAATGTGACCTCACATTTTAAACCGCCACAAATGAAAGAAGTGCCAAAATGTTCACAGTTCCATGCACTTCAAGATACAAAATATACAAGAGCACAATGGGCACTATGGTTCCTTGCTAAATGTAATGAAACTGAGCCATGAGCACAGCATAAAAAAAAAAA
>WURT03108505.1:0-30425 GCA_009936505.3 Holothuria glaberrima
CTCTCCCTCTCTCCCTCTCTCCCCCTCGCCCTCTCTCCCCCGCTCCCTCTCCTTTTATTAGGCAAGAGTAAGGAATCATTTTACGTCAAACTTTTAGGGACTCCGTCTTTCTTTGCCTAAGGGGCATTTGTATAAATATTGATGAAGAAACTCTTCAAATTACTTCAGGGTTTTCACACTTTTGTTATCAATGCCCTGAGTATCCAAAGACTGCGAAGAAGTTCAATCTTCTTCTGATACATCAAGTGGTGTGGATCTAATCAGAACAGAAGGTTACCCTGAAACGTTTGAGGTTTTCTGTGACAAAAAACAATTTAGAAACATGGACAGTAAGTGATGTCCAACTAGTTAGATAGTGAACTGAATACAATTCACATTCAATATTCGTTTTTACAATTTCATTTAGATACATTGTCTGAATTGCTACAGAACTTTACAGTACTTAACCGAATTTTAGTACCCGTTTTAGATGACAAAGTGTTAGTCGTAAAGAAATTAGGCAGCTGACCACAGTGTGAAATAAGTATGCACAAACAAAAATATCGTTATTTATTTATTTCATGATTCTATTTTTGTGTTCTCTTTGTAATTATGATTTTAAACCATGTGTGGTGATATTGATTAGAGATTGTCCCAACTTTTAGGTGGTGAAGGCTACGTAAATGCCGATTGTACACTGCAAGCTGTCTGTAACGACGGTCACCTTACCATAAATACTACCTTCGAGTGCCCTCCCAACCAACTTTGCGACGAACGAAACAACTTGCGGCAATGTTACAATGATTCGGCTCAGTTAGGATGTATCTTAGACAGTACAGAAATTGCAGTAAGTTTTCAATATCATGAGTTACAACCTAGCTAAGCCAACATGAGTTTTTCGCTTAAAATTTTCACAAATTTTTTGATGCGTTTCACTTATTATTCACAGATTATTATTATTATGGTAAGAAAGAACTTGAAGTTCTGTAGAAAACTTTTAAAAGAGTGTTAAATACGTCTGCACTTACTATAACGATATACACCCTAGAAACGTCCGGTACAGATTCGAACTGAATCATTTCAAATAGTCATTGAATCAAAATCTGGTCAAATATTTGACCATTTTGAACAGAAATGGTTAGCTCTGAGATACTGATATTAGTAAGATGTGTTATCCCTTTCTGCCTATTAAATCCGTTTTCCGTTGAGTTTGAACCGGAAGCTTAATAGTGTACTTGTAAGTTGCTGCCAGTCCTGTTTATAACCAATTTTCTTTCCTAGGAAGGTGAAGTCTATGTGGATGCTGGTTGTAAGATGCAAGTTGTCTGTAAGGATGGGCAAGTCAACAGTAACGGTACCTTCATGTGCAGTTCTGACGAAGTTTGTGATAAACGAAACAACGTGCGGTAATGTTACAGCAGGGGTAGAGACAGTCTTGATATTTACAGAGATGGTTTTACTGAGAGTGGTGTCTATATTTTAACACCTAGTAACTGGTCTAAATCCCCAATGCAAGTTTATTGCAACATGACGGATGGCGGAATTTAGACTGTAAGTAGATTCCGCACAACCCGTTGCCATACTTTTACCAAAATCTTGGAATGTACTTACAGTCATATTTAACTCTCCAACAACTTACTGAAAGTCTTAACAAGAACCACATATGAGTCAGCTTATTCCCAAATTGTAACTTTGTTTTTGTTCCCCGTAGGACGTTACACAAAATCTGTGATTTGTAAAATCCCCTACAGTTTTCTTTTGACTAAATGGCTAAGTCCTTTAATTTGAAACAATAATGTTCCTTCAATTACATCGCCTAATGATGTTAACCCATTGTGTGCAAAGTATTTCAGCGTCAGGGTATCAGACTGTACTAATTTAAGTACTGCTTTAGCACAGACGAGCTGTGAATACTTCCTAACGGGCAAAAGATCGGGGGCATAAATGTTGGTTCCTGGTGGGCTTCTTGGACAATGCCTCAGTAAATAAATGCGAAAACGTCGTGAAAGGTGATTTTTATGCATACTGTTTCCTTGCAGAAGGTGAAAGGACTCTTTGCAATCACGCTGGAGGATATGTGCGTGTGCGTATGTACGTGTTTGTGACCTCTGGCTAGTAAACACGATATCTCAAGTAATTATGGACACGACACTTGGTATAACTTTATCATATTGCACTATCATTTTTAATGGAGGTCAAAATTAATTTGAGGTTAAGAGATGTTCAAAACCTCGAAAAAAGACGATATGATAAGACAGGGATGATCGATACCTTTATACTTGGTGTATACTTTTGCTACTGTAGAGAAGGAGGTCGAAGGTCGTTTGAAGTTATCAGAGGTAAAAATATGGTACAAACCTGGTAAACTGCAACGACAGTCGGTGTAACCTCCAAATAATGTCCTGCTTTTCGTGATGAACAAAAATATACGGCTGAATTTTTTATACCATTCCAAAAGTAATATTATGGAAACAACATTTATTTTTTCATAAGCAGAACTATCACAGTATTAATTCTAATTTAAATTACCTAGCTTCCACCACGCGTAAAAGGATGTTGTAACTACAGCATAATTTGAAAGTTCCAACTCTTTGATGAAGTAGTGGAAAAGAGCTCGGTTTCTTACCCAGACGGCCTGCGTTCGAAGCCACTTCCTTTTTTTTCATTTTTGTTAATCAATTTTTGGCAAATTTCAGGAGGTCATGTGAGTTTACGGGGTACTGGGAAAAACGTTGAATAAAAAATTACACTGTAGAACGTTACAGGTTCAAAATTAGTTATATCCCTATACACAAAACCCTTATTCTGCTTACCTAGGTTGTCTATATTTTTTTCATACAATTGTTATACATTTTTTACAATTTTACTTGATCTTTGCTGTCGTGACACCACGTTTGTGCACAAAATTCAAATTCAATGTCCTCAGAAGTAGCACTTGGGCAAAAGTTGATTTAATTTGACTAACGAGTACACGTAAACACAAACAAATCGTGGGAGTAGTTATTTAAGTAGTCAACATTGTTTATATTGTAAGGCGTTGTTAACCTTATCAGGAAGGAACCTGAAGATATTCGTGTAATATACCGTCAATTTGTGTAAGGTAATTGCTCGACATCAAGTTTGGTTACAGAGTGAAATGGATACAATAGTCTAGATAATTTTTGGAAAATTTCTTAACTATTAAAATATGCCTTTTGATCTGTTCTAAAATGTTTTAGTGGCTCTGGGTTGGCTCTTTTGGGTCATTTCCATCGGCGGTACAGCAAAAATATTATTTAAATAAAAACAAGAGAAGTTCATATCAGGCAATATAGGGCAGTCATGCCGAGAAATATCCCATTATGTTTAAATAGATTCCAAAACCCGCTGGTTGCGGGCCTGAGCGGATTTTCCACTTGGCTAGCTTACTAAACAATTAACATCTTTCCACACCTCAGGTAAACAGTGAACTGCCCTTTAGCATCTGTTTATCTATTACGTAACTAATCATACAAGGTGTCCCAGTGTGCAGGTGTGGTAACCTGTTCATACAAGTACCTGGGATGTATCAGTATAGGGTGTTAATAAATAGACTCTCACAGTTCACTAAGCTTGGTGTATTTGCAGAAGAGATAAATCATGAGTCTAATGTGTTTGCAGAGGAGGAGGAAAGATAAAGTTACATAGAGATGAGGGCTAAGGGAGCTAAGGTTTCCACCCTAACTGGAATGAGGGATGTCGTATTAATTGTATCTACATATAGCTTTACGTTTACCAATTAGTGATTGTTGTGGGTAACTCAAACTCATGCTGAAAGAATACCTTTCTAATGAAATTAGTTTCTTGTTCTCTTCGCTTTGTTTTTCCTTTCTCCCAGGCGCGTATCCGTTGATCAATCAGCGCAACTCCCGATTCTCCACATATGACCAGAATCACGACAGGAATGCTTATTATTGTGCTACTGAGCATCATCGTGGGGCCTGGTGGTACGATTCATGTGGTGGTTCTAGCCTGACTGGCCTTTACAGAATATTCTCGTGTGGTTATAATAAAATTTGGTGGACAACTCTACCTGGATCGGATTATAGCACTTTTGTTGAAATGAAAATCCGTCTGTTTAAAAAAATCCATTCACGATGAGCAGCAAAGTTTTAATGTAAATTAGTCTTCTAATACAAATATTTAGACAAAACAAAAATCACTCAGCCGAATGTACCACACCACCTTCTACGTAACACTGACAACCATTTAAGCAGCCTTAATTGAACTTGTAAAACTTTGCAGAAAAAATCTGTTCCTTATATTTACAAAAATATTTTGCAAGTTTAACAGACGTTTTACGTATTTCCAGTAGTTAACCAAAAATATGTTTAGCAATTATGCAAATTAGAAGGATACCAAACTTGTTAAAAGATAACACAGTGAACACTCTGCAGGGTAAAGGTTATTAGTGATGTCACAATAAAGCATAATGTAACCTTCGGGTTAGTTCAAACTGACCTAAACTCCTTTTAGCTACTTAAGTGGGCGTGGCCAAAATTTTGACATAAAAATTGTAAATTTATGCTTAAACTAATGAGATCAGTAGCAAATAACACTTTTTCGGACAAAGGATAAGTAGTTAATCAATATAGGTAAAGAATATTGAGATGTATGAACTGTATTTCTTTAAAAACTATGTAGTAAGGTTATTTACTGTAACCAAATTTGTCATTAACGTGGTACATTTAACATAGCTTACATTCTTACTGTTAACAAAATGTCTTCAATACTAATATTGAACGCCGCCCTTGACACGAGGGAACATTTTCGAGTGCGAATCTAATGCAGTTCATTTTCATTATGTCATATTGTCTGTCTGATTTTTTACATAAATTATTTGTAATGTCAAATTACAGAGTTTGTCTGGAAACTCTGCTGTCAGAAACTGTCTGTTTTTTACAATGGTTATAAATTACAGTTTCCGTCTGTTTTTTCTAACATACTTAATCTGTTTTTTAACATAGTTAATCTTTAATGTCAAATTACAGAGTTTGTCGGGAAACTCTGCTGCCAGACTTGCTCTGTTTTTGACAGATTTTTTTTACAGTGCAGGCCTACACCTTTTGTTTGTTTATTTTTTTTTCCAGTAAAACTCTTTTTGAAACTCCTGTTCAAGTTCTCCACATGTACATTTAAAACTGCGCTTGAAAATTTCTCTAAGTCAAATAGGCCTAGTAAAGTCGAGAGGTCTGGTGCAATTTTGGACTATACAGGACAACTAGCTTTGGAAGCTTACGGTTGTTTCGCCCCACTTCACGTACCAGTTCGCCCACAAGTGCAGACCAGTTCGCCCAAATAGGCAAGTTTACAAATCTGGCTATAAAATCTGAATGAAACAATTGGCCCTAATACCTTGACAGAGCCTTCTCATTGAATCCCTCTTGACGTGAGTTGACACTTGACTTCCTGAGGTCAAATGCCACGATGTCAGGAGACCAAACGACAATTTGAGGGTCAAAATGTGTCACACGCTCACCCAAAACTGAAGGTACTACTGACCCCAAGCTTAATAGGGGGTGCATAGGTCATGGAATTTGTGCCTCCAATGCGATCAGCATGATAAGTCAAAGGTAGAGAAAGATAAATATAGCAGTGTTTTACATCTGGCTATAAAACTAAACGTAACAATAAATGGCCCTGATTTCTTGACATAGCCTTCTCGTTGAAGCCCTCTTGGCACAACTTGACATTTGACCTCCTGAGGTCAAAGGTCACGATGTCAGGTCAAACGACAATTTAGGGGTTAAAAGTGTGTCACGCGCTACTGACCTGAAACTTGGTGAGGGGTGCATAGTCCGTGGAATTTGTGCCTCAAATACCATCAGCAGTGATAGGTCAAAGATCAGAAGTCAAAGGTCAAGAAAAGTCAAAATAAGCATTGTTTTAAAATCTGGCTATGAAAACTAAACGAAATAAAAATCGTCATTTTTTGCATACCTTTCTGATAGAGTTCTAATTTGCATACCTTGACATTTGACATCCTAAGGTCAAAGGCCACAATGTCAGAAGGACAAACGACAATTTTGGGTCAAAAGTGTGATGCGCGCTTGCCCAGACTTGAATATACTACTGAATCCACACTTGGTTACGGGTGCATAGTCCTGGACTCGGTCGTGTTGATTTTTAGAACGGTCTTTGATCGATTTAACATTCGGCCAAGACACAGGACGGTACGACAGCTGATGCACACTGTCTTGTAAGGTATTTTCTGATTGGCTAATGGTATTGCATTGTATCGGTTGTATCCTTTGTATTCCTGACACAGGAGTGTCCGGAATATTCGTTTTTGATATCAACTATTGTGCTCTGAATGACTCGAGGAGGGAAGTACAAGTATAAGTTGTGTCCGATAGGGCCCACATGCCCGGAAAATTGACCTATATAAGTTTTAAATATAAGTACAGATTCTTTTTTTTTCTTTTTTATTTCTTTCTCACTTATCCTTCGACAACATCGGGGCTGTCGGGGCTTCAGGTCTCTGCCCTCCGGCGCGAATCCTACCGCCACGCCGGCTGGACCACTACCGGCTGGACTAACGTTTCTCTCTAACCGCATCGCTTATAACACTTCCATTTGGTATTTGATTCACTTCAGTCGGCAAAACGGCACCACAAACCTCTTAGAAAATTGCCCTAGCGAAGCCCCAGATCACTTGATCACTTCACCCTTAAACTACCTCAGTTCGAACAGTTCGTAGGCTAGCAATACAAGCAACATTTTTGGAAGTCTGATCAAAATTTGGGCAAATTTGTATAAATGTCAAACAAATTAATACCATTATATTAGTCTTTCAGGGCCATTTCCTGCAATCTGGGAGTCATTTTTTTTTCCAAAAATTCCTTCCATACGCTACCCGTCAAACCATTATGGCGCGTAGCGTAACTACACTATACCCATATTTTCAACATGAACCAATCAGCCCCCAATTGAAAAAACTTCCGACGGCATTGTACTGTACAGTCGAAATAAAAATTAGACCAAAAAACCAAAGCCATGGGCTAGCTGCTAGGGAGATTTCCAACGAACCATAATTTAAAATTTTTAGCAGTCACCTTCTCTGAACAGTCGTACTCGTAAGATCCTCTCTCCCTCTCTCCCTCTCTCCCTTCCTCCCTCCCTCCCTCCACACCTCTCTCTCTCTCTTCTCCCAGTATCACTGAAGCGAAAAAAGTAACAGAATAACTTGCATCCATGAACGGCCTACTGCGACTGCACCTTCACTCAAAACTGGAAGCTCGGTTAACTTGGACAACAGAAAAAAAACATTTACAAAAATAACACATAATTATTGTGTAACAAAATAATTTGAATTCATCAAGGCCAGTTCTTATGAAACATCTTCTACGAAATATCACTCACAATTGTTCATTTATTTGCATCTTTTTAATTACTGCAATTTGTTAAAACAGAAAATTTAATCAACGTTTGCTGGACTACTATACTAAAAAAGAATACTGATACAACTGCGTATAATCAACCACCTGTAGGTTTGGATAATAAGACCAGGTTATTTCTGACAAAAATTAGGTGGCTGTTTTTGTGTATCCTCATCCTAAGCCAGAAGGGAGCTAATATGGACAGTTCTTTTAGTGAGTTAGGAGTGTTTGGAGGTAAGCTGGTTGACTGTAGGAATACTGAATAATCCAGACAATGGTTTGTCAGCGTTTCATAGCATAGTGGGGATGAAAACTTTTTCAACCATTGGGAAAACTGTTACTTGACTATGCTTCAACTACGGCAGCTACTTCCACGGTTAATAAGTTATCTGTTTGCTAACTGGTTTTCTTTAAGTTGTAGTTCAAAATTACATTTTTTTCATATAGTCATTAAAACGGACTAGTACATTTAATCGATAGTAAGCATAAGAATCAAACTTATTTTCTTAACCTCGCTACCCTACAGGGGAATAAAACGTTTGAAACTCCACCAGTCCTAAAGTACTATAGTGGAGTTCATTTGTCCTACAACCCGCAAAATTAATTAAGCCTATATCCCTTTCGCAAAAGTCACATGAGAGACTCGGTATTTCCTTAAAAAATGTGCGTTTCGACCGCTGTCACATGGGGTAACACCTACCCTTACATTCTTACATATTTTCTCTCTTGAGGTTCCCGATCCTCCTGACTAATAACTTTTACTCTTAAAAAGGCCTCCTATGACGTTTTTCTTAATTACGGTAAATTTCATAAGCTTTTACACTCCTCGTTTGCCGTTGCCAAAATTTCACCTATATTCATACGATCGCTTCCCATATTCCTTTGTACAAAAGTTCAGTCTGTAGACATGACAGTTGTAAGCTGTATTTCTCTCCTTTCACAATAGTGGATGGTTTGCACGAGAGGTTCTTTGACATATATTTACAACTGATTAAAACCGTGTTAGCACGATTGAAACTTGCATCTTGTTTTATAAACTGTATCTTACCTACTGATGCTAGGGGAAAATTGCTTCCACCAACCCTACAATAAAGATTAGTTTTGTGCAACTCACTGGTTTTCACAATGTATTTTGTTCCTTTTGTCTTGAGCCCTCGTCATTTGAGGTGATTTCTCCCGAATAGGAAATGATGTTTATTCTTTATTCCTTCAACTGGGAGTACGACCCATGTGTCTATTGTTGTCGGGACACTGTTCCTTCTCAGCCGACTTAGGTGTATAATTTTATGATAAATAAAGTGTGCAAAAATGTTTACTATTGGAAAGATAATTAAATTTTCTTCTACATTCACATGATAAGAGAGTTAGACTTTGTTTTTTATTCTGTCCTTAAACTTCTGTTGCTAGAAAAACTTTAACTTTACAACCAGAATCTTATACTTTCCTTGATTACTTAATACTGTTCATTAATGTTTCTAAGGTAGGCGATTACAAGGAGTGACCGGGGACGCGGTCTCCTAGGCTCCCAATAATTTGGTTGGGGACGCACCACCTTTCGCACCCCAATAGTTATTCAACGAGCATGATTTTGCCTCAAATTGTGAGTGTGAGATAAAGTCCCCTCCAATAATTTCTTTGAGAACATCAAATATCTATAATAGTTTGGCAAACGTAAAAATTGCTAATAGTTGTGTTAATATTAGACTTTTCGATGACTTGAAATTTCCCAGACAAACTAGTCGGGGCATGTTTAAAGCTATAATTTGGTTATGAACTCCATACCTTTGTTCAATCTTCACGTCTAGTAGAGTAAATCAACTGCAGTGATATTTGATAATGGTAGTGTATATGAGACATAGTCCCTTCCAATAATTTGGTTACAGAGGACGTAGTATATTCAGTATATTAGCAAATCGTACAATATTTGGAATCAAACTGAAAATAATCTTGTGAGACGTTTGACTAAATTTGATTCAACATTTATTAGATTCGCTTTAAAATGAAAAAGTTTAATTCATTTTAACTACATCTGGTAAAAGATTTGACAAGATTTTTATTCGTTCCTCTATTAATATGATTGTTTTCAACGTTTAATGGACCTTTTTGAAGTATATTTCTCCAGCAAAATAGCGACATGCTTGTTTCAACAATTATGGTGATATTGCGATTTATTCCTTTTTTGTATCCTCGTGTTTCTAATCCCTTTTGTTGACACAGCAAACAGAAATGACCGCATAGTTACAGTAAGAGCGCCAAAGGGAGACCTAAATTTTGCCGTACATTTCAATATTCCCCAACCCATTGTGGGGAGGTTTAACACTCAGTACCTTTTATCGTATACATCTTACGTTTACTTGAAAGGAGAAGAACGGTGGTCTCCCTGTCTACTTTCTACCAATGTTGTGATTAATCGACATTTTTGGGGGAGTTCTATAGGGGAGTTTCCCCATTATTATTTTAAGATGAATAAAAACTCTAGGGAGGAATATGACACTGAACTGTGCATCTAACCTTTCTTAATGTTTTAACTTGTTCAGCTATCAGGCTAAGTTATGCAATGTGACAATAAGCAACGTATTTTTTGTTGAAGATATAGTAATGTAATGTAATGTAATGTAATGTAATGTAATGTAATGTAATGTAATGTAATGTAATGTAATGTAATGTAATGTAAAACACGTGTGAGGGACTTATAATCTAAAACTTATGAAGTAATGTGAAGATAGGTCGGGGGAGTGTAACAGTATTGCCGACATTTGGAATATTTTAAAAACAAAGTTGAACATTTTCCCTGCAAACATATCGTAATATATTGTCTTCAAAATATGTATAGTTGGTGACAAGTAATCTAAAGCTCTCCAGAATGACATTTTCATATGGTACCTATGAATGCTTTGATCATCCAGAGACATTTGAATAGCACTACAATATAAATATCGTTTTACCTTTCAAAGAAATGAGAAGTCTTGGAAAGACTAATAAGTTGAACTTGACTAAAGTTCAGCACAGTTTTTTTTTTTTTTGAAAGGGAATGATTTTTCACGTGGTTTCTAATAGACACAATCAGAGGAGATTTACATCCTTTCAAAGGGACTGCCTTTTGTTAATAGCAGTTAAACTCAAAATCAGTTTTATAACTGTATTACAGAGGACGTATTTTCATTTCCGTGTACTTGATTCCACAGTCACTCCCAGAGAGGCCGTGCCAAAATATCGTTTCTCCTGAGCTTCCGGTTGCTTTTCCATTCAAGTTGGAGAATGCGCAACTCTCGTGATAATAATAGTAATAATCAAAATAGCGGTCACATGCACCAGAATCAGTATAACCCCTGTATTTGTATTACCACGCACCTTCATGAAGAATAGCACAGTTGTAGCAAAGATAATAACAATAATCATTATAATCATCATTGTCTCGATCATGAGTACTAAACGGTTGGTTGAGGTGATGCCTCATTGCGTCGAAACCTGTAAAAGACATTTTTAAACACGTGACAATATGCAAACGCAAGACGATTAAGTCATTTTTTCAGTTCCTTTGCGAAATTTGTCACAATTGTTTAAGATCGGTTAATCCTGTTTTGAACAATGGTTTGCTGACGAGATAGTATCCTAAACCATGCAGGCATTAGTGATACTACTTTCAAATTTATCGTTTGTCCTCATTACGTACTGGTTTCCCTCATGTAGTATAACCCATTAAATTGTGTCCGTACGGAGTTCATACCTTTGTACGTTACACCCTCGATTACCACGGAAATGAGTAATCTTAGCTCAAAACTAAACCTAAGGCTTTGTCATCATCGAAAAAGCTGTTTTATTACTAGTATTAGTCCTATATTCTTTCGACATTTAAGTGTTACATGAGAAGGTGGATGGGCAACTTTATATACGAAATGTCTTTAAATCAATACAGAATCTGGCTTTGGTCATTGTTCGGTAAATGCCCCGCGATATTTTACAAATATTTCTTTTGTCTGACTAGTTCTTGTGTGTTCTACATGGAATGTACTTCATACTGCTATCAAGACCTCACTCTGAAAGAAACATGAAACTGAATCTTTTTTTTTTTGTTTGTATTTTTTTTCAGTTCCATTAATGATGCCAACTGTGTTGGTCTTTGTACTGTAAATACTTTTGTAAAATTCAAAGAAGGTCCTATCTGTCCGAATCCCCTCAGTATAATTATTTGGCCATAATATGGATGGAGGTCATAACACTGTCATGCTATTTAATTGAGAGAAGCAATTGAATATTCATCAACTTTCTTTCTGCTTTATGTGTCAGATGGTGACGGTCAATGCCCAACTAATGATATTTCCTAGTTTCGCAGGGAACCATTTCTTGATTTTGTCTTTTGTAACGAACTCCTATGTGGTCACTTTAAGCAAAACAAATTTACTATATAAGCCATTAACCGAACTTTCAATCGAAGCAAGTTTGGTTTGTTATTAAATTTCAATTATGTGACAACTGAACTTACCGTTCAAGATCATGTTTTTAGTGAGGTGACAATGTCACTTTTTAAGTTTTGACAGATAGTTATCAAATAACAGTAAAATCAATAACAAAATAGCAGACAACTGTCAACAAACTTAATTCGAGGAATGGTTTACAGAGCTCTAGATACGCATAGTTACGGATTCAGGCTACGTTATTTATCATGTAGCCTGCTTCTGTCCATAATTGGCCGCATTGTACATGCTGCAGTACATCATTATATCGATATATATGACATAATTTATATAAATCATTTCAGAACATTATTGCTGTGTGGGGATATTACTGTGAGTGAATACCCTGACAGGTATTGTTTTAGAATATGGTTTACAAAACACCTCAAAACTCTTGCCGCTTTTATTGCTATCAGGGATTCGATAATGTTTGTTTAAGTCCTAATTGTAGCAACAGGCTTCTTAAACAGTGTCATCAGAAAGAGTCGAAAATAATCATAAGCCAACACATGTATTAAAGTACGTCGAAAACTCTATATGCTGTTCAGTTTTCAAGTCTTCGTCCATTTGGCTGCAAATTTTAAATGAATGGAAGAAAACTAAATATATTGCTTTAGTTTGATCTCAATTGGAAACAAACCTGCATTTCCTCTGTACGATCCAAGCACAGTCATTCGATACTTGTTTCGTTCATTGCCAATTCGGAATCCATTGTACTGAGCTGTGAAGTGTCTGTTCCCAGAGTCCACTATGTCAATACGAAGTTGATAGTTCCTTTGACTAGTCAAGTAGTATAGTTTATCGTTGCCAAGCCAAAAATCTTCATCCAATTCTCCAAATCCAGTTTTGTAAGAGTTCCAAGAACGATAAAAATCTTGTCCGGGCCCTGCAATTCGTCTCTGGAAAACCTTAGAGGCAGAAAATAAAGTAGGGAAAGGTGTCGGAATGTATGCTTTTCTCAAGTGCAGGAGCTACGTCAGATATTGAATGGGCCAGTGTTTTCTGAATATAATGATACCTGAAAAATAGTGCACTATAAACATAATAGAATGCCGCATATCCTTTAGATTTTGCAAATTACTGAAAGTAAAATAACAAAGTATCATTTGCTTCACCAATCTTTAAAAATAAGGAAAATATTCAAAAACGGACTAATGCAGCATCTTCCACTAGAAGTTATAACAATTGCCTACCGTCCAGTGTCCTCCAGACATATTGCAATAAACCCAAAACGCCCGCCAAGTAGAAGGTAAGATGTAGTACAACCCGCTGCCACTATAACCCACAACGGATGGAACTTCATCACAATCTCTTGGTCGTCTACATCTTGAACCGTCCATCAAGTAGCCTGTGCTACATCCGCAGTCTAGACCGTTACCCACGAAACCCCTATTACATGCACAACGTCCTCCCCCACTGGAATTTGTACATCTTGCGTTAGTATCACAGCTATAAGTATTGCACGTCAAGCCGTTTCCATTGCAAGTGCACGCTTCTGAACACTGGTCGTTAATGAAGGATTGGCCAGCCTACAATAAAATAGCAAAAAGGGAAAGAAAAATAATGTTTTGCAATAAGTAGAAATATTTACTGTGCCCTAAAAGGGCAATTATTCTACCATTCTGCCAAGTTATCAACCCTGCATACTTCCCGTTGGAAAAACCTCATTAAATAAAAAAAATGCACAACACTCAGCCAGCATGCACCAGTCAACTTAGCTGGTATATATTGTATAATAAAACACCAAAACATGTGGTTTATAGGCCTTCCCTATTAAAGAGTGAAGGATGAAGTATTGCTGTTTCGGAATTTTCATATTTACCGGAATAACTTTGCCAGCTGATGAAGAATAGCACTGGCATTCTCCAGGAGTAACGCAATCACTTCCCTTCAAGAAGAATCCATTCGGGCAAATGCATCTTCTTACTTCATGGCAGTCGTTCTGACAGATCGTTGGGGCGTTGCAAGTTCTTTCACATGTGCAGTGTGTGTATATCATATTGGTTGGGCAAATTGGTGCCCAAGGACCTTGGGAAAATAATCTACAGAGTTAAATTTCTGATTTAAATTTTAGTTGCATTTTCTAATACCAAACTGACTACCAAAAGACCATGCTCGTGTTTGTAAGTGGGTGTAGCTAAGTTTTGCAGGGACACATTACGAATACTTTCAAAAACTGTCAAAAATAAAATGGAAACACGTAAAATAGCAATGCAAACATACCGGTATTCCCAGTTTCATTTCCCATAGAAGTCAGTGCATAATTGCCTAATTCATCGCTAATGCGGAAGCAGCTGTACGTCGTGAACGCCCTTGATCCATTAGCAAATATCACATCGATACGGAGCTCATAATTTTTCTGGTTTGTCAGAAAAGCTAGCTTCTTATTTCCAAGCCAAAACTCAGTGCTCAAAAAACCAAACCCGTTCTTGTATTTGTTCCAGTTCCGTGAGAAAACGAACGAGCCATCCAAACGGCGCATAAAAACCTGCAGATGTAAGCAAGTTAACAAACCATAAAACATAAAACACAAATTAAACAAAAGATTGTTTGCTATGGGACACTAACTTATTCTTCCCTTTTACTTTTGACGAGTATCCCTGCTCTCAATGGAAAGGTTAAGTAGCGTTGCAGATATATCCTGAAAAGCGATGATTTGACAATGTGCCTCCTGATAACGAGGTACTGTAAGGTTATAATTTTCCTTTCGTTTGCTCAAATATTGCACCAAATAACATCTAAGAACCCTCAAATATGCAATAAGTTATCAAAGGGGATGGGGGACACACACCCTCCTCTTAGATCACTCAACCAAGACGACGGTCCAATACAACGTTCAGCTTTACCCCAAGTCGAGAACACTTACCGTTTATCTGAAAAAAATTCTCATGTAGCATTTTCAAACCCATGTTCAAGTTGTAATTTTATGTCTTCTAGTATCACTGGCGCCTTTAAAAGGCACATTTATTAGACTAAGAAGAGTAATCAGGGAGGCAGGCAGTAGGGAAAAAGTAAACAATTTGAGTGAACTTTCTACTCAGTACAAAACGAAGAAAATGCTTTCTCGACGAAACCTTCATTGAATACAGCACACCCCTTAACGATTGCCAACTTACCGTCCAACCGCTAGAGTCAAAACTGTTGTTGCAATAGACTTCAAATGGATGAGGATAACCATCTGGTTTAATTACAAAAACTCCACTTGCATGCCTGCTAGGGCATTGATCAAGCACTTCTTGACAATCCCGTGGGTATGTGATGAGCTTGTAGAAGAAATAAGTTTCATCTATAGCAAAAAGCGAACACGTCAAAACAAACTTCTAAACAACTCTGATATCTGACGTTTCATATTCTCCTCTTCATTTCTCAGAAAATACTTTTATATCGAGCACAACAATAGAAGAAACCTTTCATCAGCAATTGAATCAAATAGACATATGTCACATATATGATGAAAGCGTGCCAAGATTTTTCGTGTGTGCAGAATCCATCCCGTAGGTATGTACTGAGTTGTAATACAATATTACTCAACAAGCTTGTCCTTGAGCACTTTTACTTCAGGGAAACTTTCCCGTTTTACAATTCTGTAGCTTTATCTCAGGCCTCTTCTGTAAAGACATACAATCCAATACATTGTTGGAAGGTATACTTACAATTCTTTTACCAAACATTTTTTTTTCATTTTGATTCATTGCGTTTCATTGAATACTATAAAAAATTGTGGCTTTGGAATAATTTGACACAAGTTTAAAATGGTTTCATTTATTTTGAAAGGTACAACTTACTTTTACCTTCCTTAGTCTCAGTTGTGCTCGAAGAGACTTCGTTACCATCCTATATTTCGAAAAATTAGGAATAGAACGACATGAATTTTATTAGAAATGATCTTCTCACTAGTAATTTATAATTTCTATTAGAACCCAACATTTGTTTCTGGTTTAATTTTATTATTTTGAAATTTGGTAGTAACGTTGGAGGGCATAATGTAACCAAACAACCATAGCAGTCGATAAAGTTGTCATTTCTTCAATTTTTTTTTTTTTGCCCAAGCTGACAGTGGAATAACTGTGAAGTTCTCATAATACTTACCTACCAACTATTGCACAGACATTACGGAGATATGTTGTGCTAGCCAATTAACCCACATATACTACAAATAACCACTATGTAAAACACTGGAAAATAGTCTGGGACAAATACCTTTGTGAATGGCACTGAATAATATAAAACGTTCAAGGACCACGGGTCCATGGTCACCCAGAGCACAAAGTTTTACTTCTAATATCGTTATTTTTCTTTTGTTTTTGTTATGAACTTGGTATAAGAACCAAAAAAAGACCAAGACCAGATCTTTTTAATGATGTTTCCAGGGGTCTATGTAGAACCAAATCTTTGTTCACATTCAAATTCTGACAAAGTTTGACCACAATTGTGTGTCAGGAGCAAACACCTCTCTGGGAGCAAGCTTTGCCTTTGCTACCCATCAATAATGGTTTTTTTTATATTTGTTAATACTCTCTAAAAGTTTGGTGAAAATCTTGGGACTATAGCTAGCTAATAATCCAAGATATTGCAAGTTTTTTTTTTCAAAAATATCAAAAGTTTTAAATCTTTTGCTTAAGTTTTACACTATACGGTGCGTACTGCTGTTAAGGAAGCGTTCAGTAATTACGATATCCGTATGTGTTGTCTTAGCGTCGCTTTGTTCGTAGATATCAGAGGCATTCGGACAAGAATTGTTTGTAGACTTTGGGTGGAGCTGCACAAAGCGTGGTTGGGGTTATTTGCTAAGCTGCTTATGTTTGAGGCAATAGATACTACCCTGACAAGTTCATATCCAAATAAAGTACGGTATATCTCGGCTAAACTACGTAAACCCGATTGTGACGTATTGATATCAATGAAGAAACCATGGTGTTTTAAATTCCACTTAAGAAAAAAAAATCACACGATTCCCACTTCCCCCAAAAGATAAAAAATATATAAAACGATTAAATAGCTAAGAAATGTCCTACAGATTAACAAGGAAATATTCGCATTTTAAAGAAAATCAATGACGTCATATGAAATCCACATGTTTAAACTTTTACTTTTCAATTGATATTCGGTCCTAGTTGAAAATGGCATCCTAATTTGATTAAAAAAATGACTCAATACCTCACCCTGAATAATAAACATTAATACAACAATTATAGGCACTTAAAAAGGGGGTAAATTCCATAGTACAGCATCAGGGGTTGAGTGGAAAAAAATAACAATGTGATCCTGTTCCAGAATTTTTGACGTAGCGAGGGTGTAAGGGTTGCAGCCCTAAAGCCTCCGCAAATGTCTCCCGACTCTCCCTGACTCCGCTCTCCCACTCAAAAAATCCAGGAAAATATGAATTGAATATATAACGATTTCAAATTTAAATCTTCCCATGAAATAGTGGAGCTCTTCAACACAGAATTTAATGGCTAAGCAAACATTGTTCATAATACAGCCGGTCGTTTTCGCTTTTTCATCAATGGGTCACGTCGTATCTTTCAAGCATTTCTGTTATATCTATGACTAGTAACTTAAGGTAAATAGGGTCAAAAAATTGATGAGAGTATCAGTGAGACATGTTACCATAAAGCTGCTTCCTTCCTTAGCTTACTCTTTAAACGGTGTTAGTCTGTGTTGTACTATCAAAGTAATTTGTGGGACGGCTAAAGAGGATCAAGTCAAAACGACGTGTGAACGATGTGAAAAGACTGAATGAGTGTGGTACTCTTACAGTTGACACTAAATTATTTGTTAGTTGCGGTAAATGTTTAAGTGATACTACAAGTCTAACATTTGCCTTTATAAATAGTTTACAATGTTGAATAGCTCGAAATAGCTGAAAATATAATTATCTTGAACGTTATAAAAGTTTGTTTTTTTTTTGTTTGAAGTAGTTTACTCTTGTTGGTTATGGTTCATCAATTTTTAACCACCAGTAATTTGACCATGGCCTAAGACAATTACGAGTGTACATACGTTTAGGTTTCAGGTTCCCGAGGAAAATATAATGACAGTTTAGATAGGTGATATGAACGCAGACAAAAGTTTTCCCTCAATAGGATTTACTTGAAAATAAGAAACAATGTTTAGCAAGCCGGTTTAATTCTGAATAAATTATTAGTTGATTTAATTACTGGAGATTTTTTAAAACATAATAATGGCCTCACAATTTCGGAGACAATAATTCGATTGATTATATTTCAAATTTCCTCGGAGCCTATGGAAATATTGAGCTACTGCAGCACAAAAGACTGTAATTCGAACCGTTGGAATGTTCTGTTTATTTATTTTTTTGTCGTAATATCTCATGCACCCATCTGAATTTAAAAAAAAATATGCGGTAACAGTGCCTCCTAATAGGGAACTATTGCGTCTGTTCTACAAAACATTTTCGTATTCTCAAAGCCAATATAGTGTGATAGAAAATTCAAGACAAGGCAGTGCGGTGGCTTTTTTTTCTAGAAATGAGGTTATCACAGGAAGCAATTCAGTTATTTGTTACTAAAATAATTTGTTGGCCCAAACTTTCACTTTCAAAAATTCAAACGATGGTTTGTGAGGATTTGATAACACGATAGTGTCATCAAATAATTATTGATATACATCTTTTATAACGTCCTCCATTGAAGTTGGTGTCATTTTTTACTTTTAGAATCAAACATCTCCGAAGATTTCACGTGACCAATTTCCGTATCTCACATGTTACTATGATTGAATTGCTCAAACCAACGCCAAGGCAAGCGTTATTTAATTGTACAGGAAAGTCAAGTGACTGCCAAATATCAACATCAAATGTAACGTTACTAGAGAGATAGTAGTATCACATTCAACGTAATGAAATGTTTGTCGAAATAGGTAGAAGCTGTCAATTGGAAACCTTCTTTCAATGTTCCAACACCAACATACGTAGAGCATAGAGTCATACAAAAATTTCTTATATTGTAAATGTAGTCAGAAACTTATCCAAAAGAATAATTCTGTCCAAAAGAATAAGACTGTGAATAATTCGACGGACTAAGAGATAATGCCAGACATGATTCAATGAACGTGTTCGAATATAGGCATCTAAGTTACTGAAAATGATTAACTACTTTGCTCGTTTGAGAATACATCCTCCCCGGGTAAAATTACATTTTACTCTATACCCCCGCCGGTAAGTAAAATATCAATTAAATGCACTCAATATGCCGTGCTTAGTGATTATAATCCTTTCTCGATATAATCTTTTTTTAATTCTTGTATACTTTAAATTTTTAAATGGTGCCATGTATGGTGTAGAGCGAAATGTGAGTGATTCACATTCACAAGAGGAACAAACATGGGAAATGTATTCAAACTGGAGGATTCATTTTGAAACACTTCAGACTTGTGGCCTAGCTACAATTACCTCTTTGGTAATTGTTCATTGTATGTGTTCCTTATTACAGGGGCACCATCAGAGGTGGGCGATCATAGCTAGCCACAAAGGCGTAAGGGGTGTATACGTTCAAAAGAATGCGCGGAAAATACACCCCCCCCCATTGTGGCAAATCATTTATTTTTTGACAGATGTTGAGGAAGGAGGGCCTTTAATCCTTTTTACAGAAATTTGAGAATAATATTCTTCGCCCACCCTATACATAGCTTTATCGGCGAAAGTTGTGTACATTCCTACGAAGCGCTCGAAAACAGTTTGTGCCAAGTCGTGTCCTTCAAAACAACTCTAAATGTCTAGCATTTTTTTCGGAAATGGCACATTCCGTGCTTCAAATTGCATCCAACCATTTCTTACTTTGACATTGAATTTTTAGAAATTTACACTAAAAGTTAAAAAAAAAAAAAACATTAGAATGTTGATATAATGAACGGATTATAATGGAACTTTTCTATTCCTCAATGAATTTTCTTCTAAGGTGTTAGGTTTAGGGGCCCTAAAGCGAGTTATCGGTAGAGTTGCAGTGCCGAAGGGATTCAGAAGCGAAATGTTCTTTTAAAAGAAATGTCCAACAAGAAATATATACCCAAAATCTTGTTAGCCTCTATCATTGAAATACCGTAGCTCGAATCATGTCATGATGACATATGCTGACGGGGATGATATTAGATTACTGCACTATACCTACTTTATACCAGGTCCCTATCGGGGTAGGGCATGTACCTCCAGTGTAAGAGAAATGAGTTTTATCAGAAATAGTTCCGAGTATCATGATTGCCCTAACTACAGTCATGTGATACGGTCAGCCATCCA
Organism: Holothuria glaberrima; assembly: GCA_009936505.3. NCBI lineage: Eukaryota > Metazoa > Echinodermata > Holothuroidea > Aspidochirotida > Holothuriidae > Holothuria > Holothuria glaberrima. The sequence goes on from WURT03108505.1 coordinate 20,085, forward strand.
AGACCACTGCGTGAGAAGCTAGCGGAAATTTTGCAGTTAATTTTTCAAGACAAGAGCTGCATGCAGGACTTAGAACGAGTCACTTACAATGTGTTAGCAACTATATATGTCTACAATGGAGGTGAGCCGGATTGTAGAATGCCTTTTGATTTCCTAAAGCTTCGGCCTTTCCTTTATTAAAAAAAAATGTCTTCTAAAAGGTAAGCGGACCCAGAAGGATTTCTTCGCTTTTCATTGTCACAATGTTGTATTCCTCCTTGTTCACGCTTATGTCCAACCGGTCCATAATGAAGCTTGTTACGTTTACTAAGGAGGAACGGTTAATGATTAGCCAAGTTCTGAGGCTAAGGGAACAAGGAGCTTGCAAAAATTCTAATGTTTGTCAAGACTGCGAAAATGTAAGCACTTTCAGAGAGACTAATTGTGCCAGAACCCCATTAAAATATATCGGATTCTAAGACTCATTCGGAGAGACATTGACACCTACCCGGAACAAGATCTATAGCTTATACGCCTTTTGTTAGAAGAATATTTTATCACAGGTAATGGTCGAGCAAAAAGAAGTTAAAGAAGGAAATCACAACTTAACAGCAAATGTCACTTCATTGGAAAGCCTTGCGTACCTAGATATATTTTAATCGGGTAAATATGGGGTAAAAGTTGGTCCCTTAAAGTTACGAGTGTGTAGCTATAAGGGCATATGGGAAAAAGTTGCCATGTAGGATAAAAAACACCTTGTTGTAGTTACTATGTGAGTAAAATCAGAACAAATATCAGATAAGTTTACTTGTGTAACATACTTGTCGGAGCAGTTAGTTAGTTAGATGAGGTTTTACGGCCCAGTTTTTAACCAATTGGTTTAAATCGAGCCAGCCACTGCCTTTTTTCCCGTTGTGGCTCAATGGCTTGTTTTCCCTACTCCATTGCTTATGCTGAGCACCAAGCACAATGGCATTGGGTTCCACTTTTAAAGTCTTCGGTTAGACCTGGCCAGGCTTTGAACCCTATACCTTCCGGCTACAAGTCGGATGCTCTAACCACTTGACCATGCAGTCGAATGTCGGAGCAAGAAATATATGAATTGCAGAGATCTTTTTGAGGTAACCAGGAGGGCAATGTTTTGTAAGCACACGTGTACCCCTTGCTAACTCTTCCCCTTAGTTTTTTCACTTACTGAAACGATAAAAATAGAACATGCACTAACAAAGAAAAGGTGTAGTTACACCTTAAGTTGAGAAACGAAGGGTACGTGCTTATTTCGAGTTCATGTATGAAAGAAGGAAATCACAATCTAGCAGCAATGTCACTGTAATCAGTAGACGAACACTACGGGTGCTCTAGGAATATAAGTTCGTTTGTCAGAAGATGTTGGAGTGGGCTGTGCGTTGCAATTTTTCATTGACGTAATATTCAATGATTTAAAAATATTGTTCCCCAAACATCCAAATTGTCTTCAGTTCAATTAAATTATGAGTTATACGGTAGTGTCACCTTAATTAAAAAAATTCAGTCGCTTTCAGATGTGTACTTAATGTTTGTCGTCTTCACTGTTACAGCAATCATTTTTGAAGAAAATGCGCTTGTGCAAAAGTCGTAAAATGGATGAAATGTTAACTCACCGTTTGCGGTACAGAAGCAAAGAATCCAATTAGAATGAAAAAGATGTAGCAACTAATATGCCCTACACTGACCATTTCCAAAGCAATACTCAGAAAACATAAACCGAAGGTAAAACGCTTGATTTACAAGGAAAGAGACAACACTGTGACAAGTACTGCTCAGCATAATGTAACTGAAGTTACATTTTACTGGATAGCATTAACAAAGGTAAGGAGGCATTGTATTGACGCAAGGTTGCCCATAAAAGTTTCTTCAACATGAAAAATACGTATTCAAATCAGGACAGTTAGTAAATCGTTCCAAATTGAGATCCTGACCAGGAAACAACAGTAATCCTAACTGGTCAGAGGTCAACCTTTATTGCCACTAATGGTGTTCAATACATACAAACAATACTAGGGGTAAAACATCTAGTCCCTTGAGAAAAACGTTAGGAAATACAATTAAGGAACGAAATGTCATGGTACTTTTTAACAATTGAAACATTTTCATTAGTGACACTAATTTAATTTGTTTTACCTATACGTCTTCACTACCCCAAATGCCCTGTTACTAAATATGCCTGAGACGGTATTTATTTTGCCCCGAATTCTGTTCCTTTCCTCTCAAATATTCCTTTCAATCATAATAAGGTTCCAGTCAAAAGAAAAGCCTAAGCAACTAACCAAACATTTTGTGGTGTCTTGCCCAGGCACAGCGGCATAGTAAGACCCTCAAGGGGCCCATAAACAAGAGACAGCGAGGGGTCCTTAAACCAATGGTATCACAAACCCATTTTCCTTACACCCTTCCAATCTCCATGGGAAGGCACGGGTTTAGAACGAGGCCTGACATGCACCAGATGCCGGTTCAGTTTCCAATCCCATTCTTGCCTGGATCTTCAAAAACAGTTTAGCAGTTGTTCATAGATTTGTGGTTCCTTTCGTATGTAGTTTAAAGCAACTGGCGTCCAGAGCGTGATTTATAGATGGTCAAGGGGCCACATAATTATATTCCTTAACTACCTAACACCCTATTCTAAGGGACCCCGTTCCTAATTTTCTGCCCCCCTTCCTTCTTTTTGAGTGGGAATCGAAATGTATATATTTCGGGAGTTATACTTTTATTTGTAAACAACAGGAAGATAATGTATTTGGTCTATTAACAGGTTTTGTTTTGGCATGGTTACATCGAAAAGATGGCGCTATTCCGTTAATTTATTGAAGAAATCATATGTTTTGTGATTCATAGGTCATGTAATTTATGTAACAATCATTCTAGATTGTCGTGTTTTTTTTGGGGGGGGGGGGGCTCGGAACGAGATAACGAAGTGTAATTTCGGGTCTATGGGTGGTTAGACGGTAGGCGGATTTACGATCTTTTTAGAAAATTTTTCCGCATTTGGTTTTGGGGCCTCTGAACCGGCGGGACCCCTATACATTGTTCACCTTGTCTACCTGCTTGCTACGCGCCTGCAAAACACGTATATTTTGCCATTCTCCTGGTTCGTAGAAACCTACCCAAGGTGCCTAGCAACCTTCATCACTCGGGAGAGCTGAGGTCCGCCTGGGACTCTCAACTTAACCGGGTAGGCAGGAAGCTAAGTCTAATTTGGAGACCGGAGTTACCGCGCCAATTCAAAAGGCAGCGTGATCGTTTTCTTGAGAAAGAGAAGAGGGTTAAATCAGAACTAGGAAAACAGTAGACTCTGTCCAGGCCCTCCGACTGTTTCAGAAACTGCTAGAAAGCAACTTCAAGAAGATTGAAAGGAAGATACACAACCGCCATCAAAAGGCAGATAGACACCGTGACCACCGCAGGAAGTAAGAGGCTCCCGGTTATTTAAAAACCAAAACAGCTCTTTTAAAGGCTACCAAGCCTTCCAAAGAGATAGGCGTTCTCCTCTGTTAATCATGCGTGTGTCTATGTCTATTATTTCTAAGGACCAAAGTGCTCACACCCCATGTATAAAAGTGATTATAAACCCGCGAATAAACGCAAATTTAGGCGTCCCCTTAAAGCTATTAAAAGCACCACACGATTTCATGCCCGCCAAAGGAAATGTGAGACTACTCGTTGTCTAATTAACACCCACAACCTTAATAAATTGGCGAAAGATTCCCTCAAGCACGTCAAGAACCTCTCTGATATCAGATATAGAGACTATTGCTCTGGGGAAAGGTCTAACATTCACAATGACACCCGAAAAGCCCTCGTGAATCAGTATACTCAAGTCCCTAAAGGACCTAACGCGAAGCATGACAATACGATTCATTATGCAAGATAAAAAGCAAAAGGTTTGCTGTAAGTTCCGCCTACTCTCGAATTGGTCACCTAAAGTGACATATAGTCGTAATATGGAAGACTATCTAGAGGCCACCAAGAGAGGCTTTGCTAAAATACCTATTCAAAATGCCCCCCAAAACATCTCTAGGGCTGAAAAGGTTGCACTCAGATCGCGAGCTAAAGAAAGATCTGTCATCCTTAAACCCTTTGATAAAGGCAGAGGTATTGCAATTCTAAATCGCACTGACTACCAGGCCGAAATTGAAAGGCAATTAGAAAGTCACCATTAACATAAACTTGATAGCGATAAAACACACGCTACCACTAAAGCAGTGGTCGAAACACTTCAAGATATCCTTTCCAAGAGAGAAAGAGATTGACAAAGAGACTTTTAATTATTTGAATCCACTCAACCATAAAATCCGCACCCCGGTCATTTGCGTACTCCCAAAAGTACATAAAAGCCCACCGGCTAATTCAAAATTTGCTGGCCGACCGATCATAAGTGGTAACGGATCCCCCACAGAAAAATATATCTGAATTTGTGGATTATTTTCTGCTTCCGATCGTGGTAAAACAACACACGTACGTAAAGGATACAAATCATATTCTTCACTTACTGGAAGCCACCCCCCCCTTCCTGAAAATGTCATTTTCGCCACTATGGATGTTGTTTCCATGTACACAAATACCCCGCAAGACGAAGCCTTAGATCTTGTTCAAAAAGCCTACTCCGAAGCCCTTCATAGCTTCTACGAGGATAAAGAAAATATCTCCTAGCTCTATGCGCAGGCTAGTCGAATTAATTCTAACAAAAAACTGTTTTGAATTCAACGGCCAATTCTACCTACAAAAAATAGGTTGCGCCATGGGCAGTCAGGCTTCTCCCGAAATCTGTGATATCGTCATGCATCCCCTAGAGAAACGCATAATACCCACAGATCCGAATATTATACAATGGCTTCGATACAGGGATGATATTTTATTGCTGTACAAAGGAACCCGAACGGAACTCTCCACACTAGTGGATAACCTCAACATCTCTCATGATTTTTTTTAAATTCACAACCGAAATCTCCTCAGAGGAAGTCACATATTTAGATCTTAAAATATTTAAAGGGGAACGTTTCCGCTCATGTGGTATCCTAGACAGAAACGTCTTTACTAAATCCACGGAAACCTACCAATATTTAGATCGTAATTCTGCACAACCCTAGCTACATTTAAAGGCTTTATTAAAGGCGAAGTACTCAGATACGCCCGCCTGTGTAATAACACATGCGACTTTCAAGAGAAAAAGGACCCTTTCACGGAGAAATTATTAATGAGGAATTACTCCTTTGACAAGATAGAATCCGCCACCTCAGCTATAAAGCACACGGAGAGAGGCACCCTATTAACCACCGAACCTAAACAAAGGTACTACCACTAGTTTTCAAAGTGACCTACACTCCGAATGTTCGGACAAAGCATAATTTCCGAACACGAGCAATTAAAATAGCTTTTCCCAGACAACCAGATAACTGCCTACAAAAGGGCAAAAAATCTTAAAGATCTCTTAGTGAGGTCACGTTTTGAGAACGACTCAAACTCTGAGGAAACAGCTTTTGATGATACTTTTCTCGACGTCCTTTAAGAGTCACTCGAGCAAACAATATAAATCAATAAATTTTGAATAACCCTAACCTACGCAATTTGAAAGGTTGCTACTGATGAAGCTCCGCTATAATAACGCATGAGAACAGAAACCGGTCTAGCTTGATCATAAGAATCAAACTAATTTTTCTTAACCCCGATTCCCCCATAGGGGATATAAAGCATTCAGAATTCCGCCAGTCATAAACAACTATAGTGAAATAATTTTGTCTTACAACCACGGCCAATTTCATAAAGCCTATATTTCTCTCGCATGAGCCACAAGGATATAGGCTCGGGTATTTCCTAAAAAATGTGCGGTTCGACGGCTGTCACGTGACGTCAGATGGTGGCACCACCTATCCACTCTACTTTTACCAAGTAAGTTCTTTGTTCCCTCTGTACGATAACCAGGAAATAACTACAGCACGAAATTCGACATTAACAGTCTGTGCCAAGATTTACTAAAAGGGGTCTTCTCTGGCAATGGAGTGAGGACATTGGTTTAGACTTCTAAAACTTAATATACCTGCAAATGTTCAAGCTCACAATATATGTAAACGCAACCTGAAGCCCTAATTCTAGTTTTTACCTTGAAAAATTCCATTAAGGTAATCGAAGTAATGGAGGTGCATTTTGTAAACGTTAAATTGACCCGTGATCTCAATCCATTACAGTCAAATGTGTTCCGTTTTAAACACAGTTTTTGCATAACATATTGTTTAAGAACATTTCTCTAAGCCAAAAAGCTAAACAAACAACTGACGAAATGCAAAAGGCCAAAAGCCAAATTGGCAGTACTTGACTACTCACCTTTCAAACTATTAATTCGTCTTCCACATAGATCCGATATGTATAATTATGAAAAGTTTTTCCAAATTCTATCAACCTTTACGCACCAGTCATGAAGGATAAGGGCCTTTTCCATAATACTGACAAAAGGGGTTTTAATGACCAGATACGTCACCACTATTTGCACCGGTCCTTGAAGGGCAGTTGCTATACGACGCTAAACGACCACAAACGTGGAGAAAGCCTATGTTATAGTTGTTATAGTAACATGAAACTAGCTAATCAGCTGACGTCGACCATTCAAATAAGGATGGATGGTATTAGGGAGATGATCAGGTGTAACGAAACATTGAAGATCAATCTTGCATTGAGCAGTTTCCTCGAATTTAAACAGACTCTTTTGCGTTTAAAAGATTCCCACCTCGTCCTCAAAATTAGGCATTGTGGAATTCTGTGGTATAACCTCAAAATGGAAAAACGACGCCAAGAAATTTTACAATCAACAGAAACAAATTTATAATAATACAGGATGGAACAAGAGCATTCTCCATAAAAGGTGTGCAAAATTTTCTATAATAAGCAACACCGTTGTGCTCAACACGAATTACTTAATTGCAACATACAAAGAATTTAACTTAAAAGGGCTGTATCTGAATTTCGTTCCGTAACAATTTTATATATCTATCTGCAGTTTTTGTTGTAAGGACAATTGATCCACCCTTAATTGAGTACCCCCGTAACGAATAAATGACATGAAAAACTAGATAGAGGAATCGGAAAGGCCGCTTTGCAACTTTAGGGTAGGTCTAGAAGGATAGGTTTAGATGTTCGAAGGTCTCTGTTTCCTATAAGGCTGTTGCCTATTCCTTAACCCTCAAAATCGAGGTTAATGTAAGCCAAGGGGCTCTTGTTTGCAATAGTTTGCGAAAAGTTCTCTTTTAGAGTTAATTTTGAACTTTCGACTTATGCTGAATTTGAATAATCTTTTGAAGAGGTTTCTGCACCACCATAGACATTTTTAGCAGTTTTCCTATATGTTTTTTTATTAAGCATTGATGCATTCAAAGCCTCCTTTTGAGGAGTGCCGGTGTACATTGATACCCCATCGAGCGTTGCAAGTAAAACATCTTTGGGCAGTCGAATTCCGATATTTTTGCGGTAGGGGATCCGTTTTCGCTAGTCATTGGTATGCTGGCAAATTTGAATTAGCCGGCGGTGCTTTGTGAATTTTTGGTAGCACGGGGTTTTGTGGCTATGTGTACAGAGGTACGTTAACGTTTGCTCGTAAATTTCATCTCTGTGAAACAAATTTAGAGGGTAGTATGGACTATTGTTTCTGTCTCAGGAGTTATGTCACTCGGAATTAGTTCGTAATGATGACTTCGCAGTTTGCCTTTCAGTTTCTGTTTGATAGTCTGAATGATTTAGAAAAGCAATACCTCTGCCTTTATCAAATGACTTAAGAATTAGGGAGCGATCGTTCTGAATTGGTTTTAGTACATAGATTTCCGTTTTCTTTATGTTGCTTTTTACGTTGCGAATGGGGGAGGGGCTTGCTATTTTAGTAAAGTAGCTTCAAGAGGCTCTTCAAGACGATTGCTATATACAGGTCAGGACACCCATGTTGAGGGTAAACGGAACTTAGAGAAACGCCCTCTTTCTTAATTTTGAAAATTGTAGCGGAGCCTCATTTTACGTTTCAAGTCCTTCATACCAATTCCTTAGCTTCAGAAAATTTTAAGGTTGCTTAAAATGCCCCTAACTATCTTTCTAGTAGTTTCAGTAAGGTTTTTGTTTTAGAATACAATCTTAATGAAATATCTATCTACTACTACAGAATATCACTTACAATTTTTCATGTATCTGCATCTTTTTAATTGCTGCCATTTGTGCGAAACAGTTTCTCTTAGCAACGTTTGCTGGACTAGAAAATAATAAGAACGAATACTGATACAACGACACATGTGATCAACGATCTATTGGTTTGGAGTTATAAGACCAGGTTGTTTCTGACAAAAATAAGGTGGTTGTTTCTGTGTAAAATCCTATACCAGTATGGGCTTAATATGAACAGTTCCTTTATTGAGCCAGGAGTGTATGGAGTTAAGCTCGATGTCTGTAAGAAAACTGAATAAATCTAGACAATAATTTGCCAGTAAGTTAACTGCAGTGATATTTGATAAAATTGGTGTAGTAAGATATGGTCCCTTCCAATAATTTGGTTAGGGAGGACGAAACACATTAAGTATTTTGGAAAAACCTACAATACTTGCTTATATTTGGTACTTTGTTGAAGCTACAAGGCATAATCCTGGTGTTTTGGTTAACGGAGACGAAATTCCTTCTTCTCATTCAATTGCTATGCCATCGACCGTAATATTTAGCTCCAGTGAGACTAAATATTTTACGCCCATTTGGAACATTTTTACCACATACTAGCCTAGCAATTACTGAGACTTTTAGACACACACAGACAAATATAATTTTCAACTCCGTAATCAGGGCCTTCAAACTAATGTATTTAATTAGGAAAACCCCATGGAACAATGCGAGTTGCCCCAACGCTCTAAAACAATCGACTCCATTGGGGCACAAACTGGAATAAAAAATATTGACTAAATTCAATTAGACGTTTACCAGATTTCATTAAAAATGAAACAATTTGGTTCATTTTTAGCCACATCTGGTGAAACATTGGACAAGATTGTTGTTCGGGCCTCTATTGATAAGATTGTTTTCATCGTTTAATGGGACTTTTCCAAATTATGCTTCTCAGAAAATAGCCATACTTGTTAAGCTATTGCGTGGATATTGCGATTTTTTTCCTTGTTCGTACCTGTAATTTTTAAATTTAACATTAATGTAAAACATATGTGTGAGGAACATACTATCTAAAACGTATAAAGTATACTGGAAGTAGTTCGGGGAGTGTAGGGGTAATGTCGACATTTGCAATATCTGAAAAGAAAAAAAAATAACATTTTCCATTCAAGCATATCATAATATATTGTCTCCAAAATATTTATGTAGGTGACAAGACAAGTAATCTAAAATTCTTTATAATGACATTTTTAAATGGTATTTGCGAATGCTTTGATCACCCAGACATAATTGAATAGCACTATAATATAAAAAATGATTAAACTTGAAGAGAAATGAGCTGTCTTGGAGTTACTTACGTGTTAAACTTAACAATAATTTTGCACAATTTTTTTTAACGGAATAATTCTTTCACGTGGATTATAAGAGACATAAGTGAAGGGAGATTTTATCCTTTTAAAGCGACTGACTTTTGCTAAGAACAGTTAAACTCAATATCAGTTTTTAAACTGTATTAGAGTGGGCGTATTTTTATTTCCGTGTATTTGGTTCCGCAATCATTCCCAGAGATACCGTACCAAAATATGTTTTCTCCTAATAAGATTCCGTTTGCTTTACCATTTAAGTTGTAGTATTGGCAACTAGAATATTAATGATGATCATTATAACACCTGGAGCGGTCACATTAACTAGTATATTTAGTAATCCATGTGTGTTTGTACCACCACGCACCTTCATGAAGAACGGCACAGTTACCACTATAATAATAAAAATTATTATAATAATAGTGATAATAGGAAACGTCATCTTCATCGGCATTGTCCCAATCATGCGTACTGAACGGTCGGTCAAGGTGATGCTTCATCGCGTAATAACTTGTTAGAGACATTGCTCAAAAACATGACAACAAACAGAAGCAAGAAGATTAAGTTACTTTTATTTCAGTTTCTACTTGAAATTTGTTACAACTTTTCTGATTTGTATAAACCTGTTGTTAACAATGGTTTGTAATGGGACAGTGTCCTAAAGCATACAGGTATTAGTAGCTCTACTTTCAGATACTTTTTATTTCCCTCATTACGAAAATGTTTCTGTAGTGCTTTGTTCAATCCATTCAATTTCTTCGAATCAGGGTTAACTGACTTGTGTGTAACACGCTCGATCACTACGATTATAGTAATCCTAGTTCACAATTAAACTTATATTATA
>WURT03108506.1:0-12149 GCA_009936505.3 Holothuria glaberrima
GACGATGATGACGATGATGACGATGATGACGATGATGACGATGATGACGATGATGACGATGATGACGATGATGACGACGACGATGTTGATGATGATGTTGATGATGATGTTGACGACGATGACGATAACGATGACATTGACGATGATGACGATGATGATGATGATGTTGGTGATGGTGATGGTGATGGTAGTGAGGTTGTCGTTGGTGATGTTGGTGGGGTTGTTGGTGTTGGTGTTGGTGATTGTGATGAGGTTGTCGTTGGTGGTGTTGGTGGGTTGTTGGTGTATGGTGATGGTGTTGGTGGTTGTAGTGGTGGTGATAATAACAGCTATATCCTCACGTCTTTTTAACTTGAAATTGGAAGCTTAATATTCATTCTGTGAAGGGTAAAGGTACCTTTTCCTTCGTAAATTATTTGACAAAATGTCAGGAAAAACAATCAATGAAGCAATGATTGTAAGCTTTGTTACTGGAATATAACAGAGAGAGCTTTTAAAACATTTCACCTTCTTTTGTGTGAATCGTTCAACTTTATGAACTTACTTTCTTTTTTCACTTTCCTTAAAGGAAGCAAGACGAGGACTAGACGCCTTACAGACGATTTTCGCACTAACGGCGTTCGTTGCCTTGCTTTCTGGATGTAGATCTGTTTATATTCATTTCTGTGGCGAGCGTTTCCAGACTTCATACGAAAAACATGGAAAAAGACGTCCAGACATTCAGTGCTGTTAAATTACTACGGAAAAAGCATATGAAAGTGACTGCAAGCTCGATTTATGACATCACTACTTCAAGGAATTTCATCCTCGAAAATATTGTAACACGAATTTAATCCCCAAAGTTTGGTGGGTGACTCAAGTATATATCATGTTGCAGAGGGAATGTTCCCAGTATGTGATAAATATGTTATAGCAAATGAGTTGAAGCACTGACTATGGAATGGAAATAAGCGAGAAATCGGATATGAGTTGGCCTCTTTTGTGTACTATATCCTTCCGCTTTGCGCAAACTGCTGTTGGAGTGAGGTCTTGCATTAGTAGCACTGCAGGGGAACTATGTTGTAGCTCAGAGTCAATATTCCATTATCAAAATTGGAACAGTGCGGAAGGCGGGTTTGCATCGGGTGTGTGGATTCGACTTGTTGAAACTTCTGTGCAATGGCCTTGAAACTGTTTAACGGACCATAAATGTGTTAATCAGTGGTGAAATATTAATCTTATATACGGGGATTTGAATATGCATAAAACTCAATTATAAATACAAAACTATTTCACTACTTGCAAATGAAGAACATCATAAACAAATACATCATAATTCTATGGCGAAGATGAAAAAACAACTTATCAATTGTTGTGGAAATGCGAAAAAATTAGCTGTGTTAAGCGTGAAAAATTTCTTTCAGTAGTAGTTGGAAGACTGTTCAGTTGTTCAAGACATAGCTCACTATTAGAAAAAAGAGCATTCTCCAAAGTAGACAAAGTATAGAGCAAATAATGTCTGTCTGTCTGTCTGTAAGTGAAGATGTTTCTCATGTACACTATCCCGACTGTGTCCTCTGACGGTTAAACAACTTATAAATTCAGTTTTCATTAAGATAACTTATAGTTAGGTCACTGAATCCGGGAAAAGGATTCCTGGAGGATCTTTGAGTATCCTGTTACAAATGTATAGAGTAACACACCTCATAGACAACAAGCACGATTTGGTTTAATTAACGACTCGGAGTCATAAACTGAACTGAGTTAAAGGAATGACTATATTGTGTATGAACGAACATGCATGTCATACGATGAATGATAAATGTATCGAACATAACATTACTAACCGTGAGTCATCAGTTTCAAAATTTTCTGTTACCTATCCAAATAGAATGTAATTTGTGGTCATGACTATTTGTAATGACAAAGTGAAGGAACCAAAAGTTACATCCATTTTTACGCAAATTGTAACAAGTTGTTCCGTTGCAGGAACTCGTTACACGGTTCCGTTACACAAAATGTAACTTGTAAAGTAACGGCCTTACTTGTAACTCGTTAGTGGCTGGGGGTGGGTGACGGTCCCCCTATGTCCCCCTAGAGTCTACTCATTATTTAAGGTTTATCATCAGTCATTGCAACAATTACACGATTCTTATCAGTCTCATGACTGTAAACAATGTAAATGTGCTTTATGCATTGAATAGGATTTTGAATTAAATTTTTTTATGGATAGATGGAACCAGAAATCTCAAGTTTTTGAATTTTTTTTAACTTTTTCAGTAATTGGTAATTCTAATTTAATTACCTAATTATGAACACGTGTGAAGGTTGCTGTGAACATAACCATTTTAAATACCCTACGTATGACGAGTTTGTCGATAGTGTATTGGAAAGTGTTCGATTTCTCACTCTTACCGCCCGGGTTTATACAGGAACACTTCCTGTTTTTTTCACTTTTTGTTAGGTATATTCCATTATTGGAGTTTAAATGTCATGTGAGGTCACCAGACTTCAAATTGTGGAAAACATAGTACAAAAATATATCTCAAGAAGGGATAAATCTTAGTATACAAAAAAAAAAATTCTTGTCAGGAAGGAATCACTGCCATGGGATCCATATTAGGTCGTTGAGACGTAGAGATAGAGCTAGGCACAAGCTGGTGTTTTGAGGGGAAGGGTACGAACATTTCTTCTCCGACGTGAAATGTTCGGGTCCTAGTCTATGACTACCTCATGAAGGAGCTTACCTCTGCAGACGTACCGTGCTACGTGTCATTCCAGAGGGGCGGAAGTATTCCAGGAGTTGGTAAGGTTGGTCCACTGATATTTAGTGAACGGTCCACGAAGATACAATCATTGCTCCCTCCTGCACGGATGTGGCGTGAGGGGAAGAGGGAGCTAGAGCCCCACATTGTTGGGTAAAACTGTGTATTTGTCGGGAATTTTAAATGATATATTTATTATTTTTATTATCTTTATTATATAGATAAATGTCCAGCTGATCTAATCAATGGTTTGTGACTAATTTTTCTTTTATGTTTCGTCGGGGAGCCAGCTTGGAAACGATAAAAAGTATCTCCGACAACGGTCAACGGTTAGCCCCCCCCTCCCGTAAACTGTTTTTGTTCTCAAGAAGGGCAGACTCTTCATATCATTTTACATTTTCCGCGCGCTTCGCCCAAAGAGTTTCGTTGTGTCTCTTGTGTAGTTATTTTCGTAATTACTCCCGACCAGGTGGCAAATCAAGAAACTTTTTCCAAAGTCCCCTCGACTTTCTGGGGAAGAGCCGAAGGGCGAAAACCAAATTTTCACTCCCGAAGGAGGTCTGCACCCCAAAGGAGCTACGTCCCCAAAGGACAACTAAAACTAAACATGATCAACCTCACGACCTTCAAACCTCTATATCATGGGTCTGTCATGCGTGGTCTCATTCTAGACTGGCTGAAAAGAACAGATACTACACGTGCTTAGCTAACATATTTTTTTTGTTTGCAAAGGTTTGAAATTCCATCCGTAGTCTAGTACATTATTCGTAAGACAGACTGGTAGATACCATTCAATACATGTTATCCCATTAGATGTCCCCTCCCCCGGCGACAAGAAAGTAGTTTATCTACATTAGCCTCAACAAGGACTCATCCTCCAATGTATTCCGGAAATGCAACTCTGCAAGTCGGATTTTCCGACAAAATACTACATCATCACTTACCTCGGTACATTAAGTTTGTGTAGTGTGCAAAATATGTTATGCATCATGCTATGACGTCATTCAGATATTAGTTCTTGATTGGTCAAGTGTAGTATGGTGACGTAACGTATTCGCGTCGACTATTGTTGTGAAAAAATGTTTAGCCCCAATCTCTACCTAGTCGAGGAACGTTATAGCTCCCCTACCGGGCAAACCCTGGAGCCACCCCTGCTGCTGCAGTTAACGCGCCTGTGAAATTAGGTATGTTATACTTAAATGCTTGGTACATAAAGGGATTTCAGGACGTTTTGAGCTTTTTCTACAACAGAAATTTAGTCCATCACTTTAACCTACAAAATATATATATATATTTGGAGATTTTCATAAAACCTTGAGACTGGAACCTTAAACCAGGGAGTTATTATTCGTAAAAGTCTACCAAGTCCCTGCCGCGGTTATTTTAAATGACTTTGCTGGGTTTTGGCTTTGTTTTAGACCTTGCAAAAGCCAGCGTATTTTACAATAAATTCCAACTTACAACATATGCGCATTTGTCAAACTGTTGTGAATGAACCACGAATATAAAATTGATTTAAACTTAAAACAAAAATAATGGAGAATGTCAAAGTTATAACTGTTCACAATGCGATGATACTGCAAACCATGAGAACTTGAACATGTTCTTCCTGTATCTCTCGTCCCGACCCATCTTGGCCCCGGCCTGTGGACACTTAGGCTATTTGTACTTATTCCCCTTGTGATTCACACGTTATGGACCCTTGGGTTGAGACACCTTGCTATGAATTGCGATTCCGTGCAATCACCCTCGCACACTATGCGTCTTGCGTCCACTTGCGACCCCTTGAGGAGGTCGCAAAATTTTTAAACATGTTTGAAACCTTGCGAACGCTTGCGATCATGGCTTACGGACAACGACCTCTGATAGGGCTTGTAACTATAGCAACTGTGAGTTAACCCTCTCCCACAAGGCGAGTTTATCGAGGCTGCAGGAGCTCGGGAGGAATCGCAGGCTCTCGCAAGTCGTTTGTCGTTTAGCGTGCAACCAGCTTTTCTTCCCCATACATGTTTTGTGTGACGTCTTTGTGGCACACTTCTCGCCATTTTTCGTCCATTGAACTCCTCAGGCTGTATATGTGACAATTTAAAGCACTAGCACCACCCAGTCGCAATTGAGTTGCTAAACTTCCACTCATTTGCTCATTTGTCATTTCGAGGTGAACTTTACACACTGGAGTATGGTAGAGTACTTCTATTTTCACTTCAAAAACGTAACTGTAGAGTCACGGACTCTATGATTGCAGGAGTGCAGACTTTTTTTCAAAATACGGTAGGGTTGGGGTAAGGTTGGTGGGGCAAGTGTCAGTAGTCCGAATAAAGACAAAACCTGATATTGGGTTGTTGGTAGCGCCTTATGAGTGCGAAGTTCTCGCACCGGCGGGTTTGGTTGGTCCAGAGATTTGAGTTTAGGCCACTAGTGAGCATTGGGTGTATTACGAAGAGGGGGGGGGAAGGGGAAAAGAGAGGGACTTGCCCACAATTTTCAAGACCTTTGAAGAATATAAATGAAGCGAAGGAAAGTAGACCTGAGAAATTATGAGGAAATTAGATATGACAATAGCAATAAAAATGAATGGCAATGGAACAACCACCTTTAAAAGTGTCATTACTATTTATCTCCTTAAAATAGAGATAAGTTAACATTCCGCTATTAATTGTAATTCCAATTGGAATTCTTTTTCTATGCTGTATGTTAACAGAAAATACAGAAGTGCAATTACTTATTACTCGTTTAATATTATGGTCAACCTCTGCTTAAAAAAATGAGTGAAACATTGATGAAACATTAATTTAAGATGTGAAATGATTTTTGTCGTTGCGAACTTTATTAAAATATCTTAAAGGGTTCAAGTTTTCGACGAATTTTAGTTGTTTTAATGCAAGATATTAAACAATTATCTCAAAGGAGGGACAGTGGGGTTACATTAATTATTCTTGGACACCTGAAGGACGCTAACTTTCTTACCATGAGTAACGGTGGGTTTGGGGGCTTATCCCCGTGATTTAAGAAGGGTAAGAGATATTTTACAGGTTTCGTCTCTAGGAGACTCTCTACCAACTTGTAGCTGTTTGTAACTAGTTCAGCTTCTCGTACGGGGGTTGTTGTCAGTGATTGGAATAGTATACATGTATGGGTACTTAACTTCATTTGGGTCCGCTTCTTCAAAGCCATCACTTTTAAGCTGTTTGTTTACTCTAGAGGAATCTGATGATTATAGGGCGTTTTAAGTTTTCGATCGGTTCTTATTTTACTTTGGGATTGGACTACGGGACATCCCAGTTTTATCCCTCCTCTTTCCTTTAATCTCTTATGGTATGTTATGTCTTACATGTTAAGTACTCATCTAATGGCATTCTAAAGTGTTTAAATACTTCACTCTAATGCTCATTGCCTCTTTATCCCACCTGGAAACTGCGGCGACAGGCCCCTAAATGAGCAAACTCGGAGGGCGCTATGCATCGAGTCATTCATCATGGTGTCCACCCTCTGTACTTTAGATCTTCAGGTCTATCTTTCGTTTCTTTTGCTAATCTATACCCAGTTTTTTGTCATTCAGCAATATTTCGGTTACTGAACTGTCACAGTCATTCAAGATATCGACTTGGTCAACCTTTAAATGGGCAACTTAGTTATGATGATATGCCAACCACTGGAGAGCAAATCAACTATTATTCCGAAACTTGCTAAAGTATGTAATACAAAAGGTGCGTTACAAGCATTGGTGTAGATCCGGGGATGGGGTGGTGACGGGAGAGGCTATCCCCACACATTTGACCAGGGGGATGACCTGTGTAATCATATCCCGGCCCACGTTAATCCCATAGATACGTACGATTATGGAGTATTTACCGGGCGACTGAAGTTTACATGAGGCTGACGGGTAGAAAGAACTCATTCTTTGATTCTACAGAATATGTTCGAAATAATGCAAAAAATTTCCGTTGAGCTTTACGTGCTGTAGAAAATCATTTGGTTTCTTCCATGTTTGTGATCCATAGCAGTGCCGTCGGAAGGTATTTTCGATTGGGGGGGGGGGGGCTGACTTGTGCATGTTGAAAAGATGGAGTGTAGGTACGCTACGAGCCACCGTGGGTTGGCGCTAAGCGTATGGAGGAAATTTTTGAAAAAGTGCCTCCCAGATTGCAGGAAATGGCCCCAAAAGTTAAACTTTTGGTCTATTTTTTGTTTGACGTTTATGTAAATTTGCTCAAATTTTGATTCAGATTTCATCCCAATATTGTAGAAAACTGACTTAAATTTCTAAATTGACTTCCCAAGTTGGGTTGATAACTGCAAAATGGTGCTATCTTTGACAAATTCCCGAACTGACCATACATTAGAAAACTTTCACGATTAAGTGAATTCTTATACTTTTGGTTGACTGTAAGGGAAAGCTGTGGTGACTAAGTGGAGGGGTAACAATTTCTTTCCTTGAAAAATTCTTAAGGTGGCTTAGATGCAAAATACAGGTTTCTTAGAAAATCCTGCAATTAATTACATGCATAGAAATAATCATTATTTAGTGATATTTTGGCTGTGGTATGGCACTCGTTACAAAAATGTGTAACAACAAAAGCTTACTACGAATGTTACCATATATGCTACTCATGACTTTATATTGCTCTAAGCAGTTCCCTGCTGTAAGCTTCTCTACTGATGCGGGGTCCCTGAAAAGGTCGGAGTTGTACATATTTCGGAAAAGTGTTTTGGTTACAATAATGTATTATTGCCTCAATAATGGTTATAAGATATGGAGTGAGTACCTTGATAAATGATTGACAAGCTCGCCGAAATTTTGCATTGAAAATCGCCCCCATAACAAAATTTGCCTGGAGACTTTGCACTGACACCCTTTTAATTCCTAACAAAATGCATCAGCTAATTGAAGGCGAGTCTTCCCCATGAATTCCACTACTTTGCATTCTTGCTATGCCCTGCTCCTCCATACTGACTCAAAAAAAGAACAATCGGCGTAATTGTAGAACCCTCACCTTTGAGCAATGCGAATATGTTTGAGACGGTATTGACAGTAAACACGGCCACGCGGCGGGGCTCCACGCCCGCGGAGTGCGCGAAAATTTTGTTACTTTGATTACTGACATGTCCAACGAACTCAATGCGCTTTTCCATTCCTGAAGCAAGGAATATTACAGGTGCGCCCTAATTTCTTAGACCTTGAATTTACTTAGCCTAGCTTTTTTCTGTGCATCAGTGTAGCGGGGCCCACTTTTGGTCGAGGACCCCGGCTCAGAACGGTCCGAGCCCATAGGAGTTAGGCCACTGTGAATAATCAGTAATTTAAGATAAAGCATCGTAAAATTCTGCGACTTCATCATGCATTGACCGTTTAGATTTTCAAAAAATGACGCAGAAGGTCAAATGTAGTACGTCGTATTACGTTGATTCGCTATTTTCAAATACTTTCATAAACGATTTTTTCCTTATTGACTGAAAAACGGAAATGATAAGTCATTTGTATTAATATAATACGGATAGACTGAATGATAGGTGATATAACTTTAAGAATGATATTCATTATTTTAATTCTCCGTCTCTCACTTTTGGACGTTTTTATTGCATTAAAAAAATATTCATGGCAAAATTATTGGGGGGGGGGCATGCAGCCCCAGCCCCCGGTTCCGACGGCCCTGCATAGACGAAACCACTAGATAACCTATACACACGTTCACAGTGTAAATACTGTTTTCTATGGAGCTCAGGAATTTCACCCTCAGTCCAGTTATTGCTTTGTATTTGAGGCAAGGTACGCAAAACTACTGTGGAGACTTGGCCGTTTTGGACAGACTTAAGTTGGACGCAGTGCCATGGATGTTAATGTGGTTTGCTTTAACAGGGACGTAGGCTGGGGGTGCAGGGGGTGCGGAAGCACCTCCTCACACCAGTTGGAGTTCTGCTTTAAATGAGACAAAAAGCTTCTCAAAAAATATCAGGCGAAAAAAAGCTCAACAAGACTACCGTGTGTTACTCCCTGACCGCCGTCCCCACCCTGCACACCGAGTCTTGTGCCTACAAGAGTATATATGCATACAAGTGGGCAACTTTAAATTTATCTGACAGCTTTCGTATACGCAACGACACGAATGCTTTATTCTTATACTGGGAGTGAAAGGCAAGTATGTATGTATGAGGAATATCGCCCCATGGCATTGGGCGTTTTGTAAAGATTATGCACCCTTCAGCTGTGACGTTGCTGCAAGCTTTTTTTTAATTTAAATGTCGATATGAAAATATAAAAGTAAGGTTAGGTGATGCACTATCTGGGAAGACTATCTAAGCGTAGCGCCACCATTAGTTGGCGCGGAGCGTGTCAGAAATTTTGGGATAAAACTAACCCTTAGATCGCCTGAAATCGCCGCCCTTCCCAGGCTCGTTTAAGCAATAGATTTCTGTAGGGGTTAGGGTAAGGTGTGTTTTCGACCGAGTGTTGCATCTATTGTAATGTTTTTCTAAGTTACAAATGGTTCTCAAACTATCAAAATGTTTGCAAATCCTTCGCAAACTTTTAAAATTTTCGTGCTCTCCGGGCGCTTTAAACTTTCCTTCAATGTTGTTCTTGTTATCAATATCTTCTGATTGCAATTTTCGGAAAAACACAACAGAAGAAACTGAAAGCTCTTTACGAATTACCAGGTAAGGGACTGGCTTTTTAGGTGGCACGCAGATTTGTTGGGCAATTGAAAGTGTCTCTGGACAGAGCCTGAATGTAGGTTTTGTCATGGAAACATCATTACTTAATGAAAAATTTCGGCGCGCTTCGCGCGCATTCGTCACGGCTTACACTCCGTCTCATCATCATTTTTAAGGTAGTAGGGGGCTTCAGGAGGTTTGTGGACAACGTATCGTTCTTTTAGACAACATACTCTCTTTTACCTAACCAAAAATTAGAATTCACTAAATTATAGACATTTTCCAGCCATACAAACTCAGTTCCAAAAATATCCCAAAGATGGCACCATTCTGGATCTAAGCAACCTTAAATCAACAAAAATTGCTTGAGGGGGGGGGGGACATCTCTCAGGACGGCACATTTATGTAGTGACAAAGGAAGGATGCCACTCTTGTATACAAAGCCTAGGACGCATAAAAAAGGTGCAAATTACGCAGACTAAGAGAATTACTGAGGTGACATTATCCTGCCGCCTATAATACGCTTGTGCAGGCTTCTTTAATTTGAGTTCCATCTTCTCAAATGTCGCACACACCCAGGCTCAGACCAGCCTACGCCCCTGTTTAAAGGGAAAATGCAGTACCCCCCCATTTGAATTAGTGTACCCTGTCATCCTAATTCAGGAATGGCTCCTGTCAATCACGTGACAATACTTTTGTTACTTATTTGTTAACTTCATGCAGAATTACTTCTTGGTTTACCTTCAATATTTAATGCTTTTACACAGAAACATAATGAAAGATACTTGTGAGCGAAATAAGAGGAGATTTGTAAGATTTGGTAGTTTTTTGAAAACAAACTTGGGGACTGATTTCTCCCTTTAAGGGTTGGGACTGCTTTCTCCCTTTAAGGGCTGCACGCATGAATAGTTAGAGTACTCTCGTATTGAACTCAAAACATTTTTTAAATTATGTGCAATTAAGCAATTTAGACATGACCTTAAATAATTTCTAAAGTTGATATGCTCCAGACAGAGTAGAACAGTCGGTGATGAAACCACGTAAGGCCGTAGTTGGCAAGACTTATTCCGAAAAATGCTTCTCCGATTGGAAATCACGATTTTGTGTCTGCTGAATCTTTTTGTCGTCGTCCAGGGCCAACTCGGAAGGTGTAAGTATTGTACTAGATCATTTAGTAGCAATAGGCTAGTTGCAAAAGCCAGAGTGTACCGTATTTCAACGAAGAAATTGACCAATCACAGAACCCTCTTTTTGCAGTTGTAAATTTAAACGATGCAGTTGTACACCATATTACACGCGTTTGTATCATTAAATTGCACTATTTCCAAGAAATAATTCCGGATTGCTTAGTTTGTCAATTACAGCTGTAATTATGTTGGTCACAGGTACAACCTAAGGTGTTGGGGGGGGGGGGTAAATGTTTACTTTGATTCAGGTGTGATGCCAGGATTTGTCCTACAGGGACACCAAGCTCCACTGAGGGGCCCTGACCTTCCCTGCACCCACATGGCGCCACCATAACTAGTTTGATTAGAGTTTGCCTAAATGAGAAGACCCGCCAGTTTCTGAGGACCTAAGACGTCCCCAGACCACCTGCCTAAGATCTTGAGGCCTCGTCTTGCCCTTTTGGGTAGCACTAATATTTACATAAAACTGTTGATATTGTAAGGGTACGGCAATTGAGATCGGCTTACAGGTAGGCTTTTACAACTGCCGGTGGTTTGTAACAATTTATCTCTTCGGCTCTCTTTGGAAAGCGTCCAGTGACTTTTAACTTGAGAACAGAATGTGGGTTGGCCCTTATCATGCCGTGGAGGTCACTTCGTATCTTTTTAGAAAGTTGATTTATTTAGACAATGAGGCAATAACTGTTGATACTGAAGAATTTCCTGGTAGGGAAAGGTTTAACCCAGTTTTTTCTTAACAAAATAAATTTCAGCCTAACTTTCGAGCAAGTACGCAAGCTTTAAAAATGTCATTAAATTTTTAAAATCTTTTACGAGATTTCTTACAAATATTTGAATGTTTAATGTGGTGGAGAAACCTTCCCTCTTATATTACATTATGCCTTTTAATTTTCTATTTTGGTTCCAATACCCTTAGAATCACCTTTATGAAAATTGTAAAACCTCAGTAAAAGGTACACATTTAGGCATATTCACTGAGTTTTCTTCTTTGAGTATCTCCAAAGAACGTCTTATTCGCATAAATATTTGCCAAACGTTTACTAGGTCAGAGGTGAATCTACAATGGACTATTTTACAGTTTAAATAGATGTCTGAACGATTAAATAGTAAGGTTATCGAAGTAGTAGTCACGTGAATTGTAAGCAAACAAATATTTTTTGGAACAATTGTTTTTCCGATACCCATGACTTTCCTGCAGCAGATTAAATTACACCGAGGTTCCATTTCAAATAAAATCACATGAAAACCGCAGGTACGGTTTTCATGAGCGCGGACATGAATTCAAACGCACTAGCATTTGTCAGTGAGAAAAATCTTTGCAAAAACACACACAAAAAAAAAAACAAAATTCAAGTTAGGCTATGCAGATTTTTGAGATCTTACTCAAACTCCTCCTTTAGAGCTCCTATATACCGCGTGTTTGGTCTAGTGGTAGAGCATCCGCCTCTCATGCGGGAGGCCCGGGTTCGATTCCCAGGTCGAGTCACACTAAAGACTTTAAAAATGGAACCTTCTGCGGTTGTGCGTGATGCTCCGCATAAGCAATGGAGTAAGGGAAAACAAGCCA